>JAQQSY010003318.1:0-13056 GCA_028646535.1 Procyon lotor
ATGAAAGTTGACCATTCTCTTACACCATACACAAAGATAAACTCGAAATGGATAAAAGACCTCAACGTGAGGCAGGAATCTATCAAAATCCTAGAGGAGAACATAGGCAGTAACCTCTTCGACATCACCCACAGCAACTTCTTTCAGGACATGTCTCCAAAGACAAAGGAAACAAAAGTGAAATTGAACTTTTGGGACTTCATCAAGATAAAAATCTTCTGCAGAACGAAGGAAACAGTCAACAAAATAAACAGGCAACCCACGGAATGGGAGAAGATATTCGCAAATGACACTACAGACCAAGGTCTGATATCTAAGATCTATAAAGAACTCCTCAAACTCAACACTCACAAAACCGATACTTACATCAAATGATGGGCAGAAGACATGAAGAGACACTTCTCCAAAGAAGACATACAAATGGCTAACAGGCACATGAAAAAACGTTCATCATCCTGCATGTTCTTCTAATGATGTGAGGTCAACACTTCTCCAGTGAGAAGAAGGGTTTGTGTTTCCATCCCAGAGGAAGACTCGACGTACATCCCTAGCAAGACTAATTCCTTAAACCAGCAGACCTTAACCAGAGGCAGTTTGCCCCTTCCCCAGGGACAAATGTCTAGGGACATTCTTGTCATGACTATCCACGGGCATTTTGTGGGTAAAGGCCTGAGATACTGCCATCCACCCTGAGGTGGGATGGATGGGTGACATCCGTGGGACGGTGTCATAGGACAGCCCCCTGTGACAAAGAAGTGGCCAGCCCCAAACGTCAACAGTCCTGAGCTTGAGAAACCCTGCTTCAAACCATCACAGGAAAATGCCAAACAGAAGCAGGAAGGCACATGCCTTCAAGTCCTACCAGAGGGAGGATGTGGATTCGTCCTGAGTGTCTAAGAGGACGACACAAGTCTCCACATCTACACAGTGTCTTTGTGGGCTGGAGGCGAGGAACAGAGCAAAGAAGATCTAGTGAAAACCTTATCAAGGAAAAAGTGAAGGGTATTGATTAAATCTTTATCACCTCAGAGTGCATGGAATAAATAAACATGCAAATAAGGACGGATATCTGCCCAAATGAATATTTAAATTTTTCTGCCTCCTTTATCAGATGGAAGGGAGTCCTATGTCTAAGGCCCTGGAAATATTTTCTCATGACTTTCCAGAAGTTGTACCACATGAAACCCCCACCAGCAGTGTGTGAGAGTACTTGCCTCACAGGCCTTGTCAATATTTTTCTTTGTCTTATCCTTAGTCTTGGTTTATTTAACAGGTTAAACAGTCACCTTGTTGTTTTAATTAACTTTAGTAAGACCAAGCTTGCTTTATTTGTTTATTAGCCGTTTACATTTATCCTTCAGTGCATCTCCGGTTCAAATCTTTTGCTCATTGTGCTCATTAGAGTCTTAGCATTTTCTTATTGAGCAGTATAAATATTTTTATACATAAATGTATGAGTCCTTTACCATATTACAAGAAATATTTTTCTATGTTTTCATTTGCCTTTTGAATTGCTTATGATGCTTTAGTAGTAATGAAGATTCTTAAAAATTTTTATCTGGAGGGGGTCCTGGGTGGTTAAGCATCTGACTTGATTTCAGCTCAGGTCATGATCTTGGGGTCAAGAAATCTAGCCCTGCATGGGGATCTGTGTTGGGCATGAGACTGCATAAGATTCTCTCTCTCCCTCTCCCCCTCACCCTGCCTGCCAACTAGTCTCTCACTCTCTCTCTTTCTCTCTCTCTCAAAAAAAAAAAAATGTTTTTTTAATCTAGTCAAACCACTCAATTCCTTATGATTTCTTCTAGAGAGAAGGAATTCCTCTTTTAACAATCAGGTAAATATTTTCCTATTTCAACCCTGGTGTTATATTTATAGTTTTATAAACATATAATTATAAATATTTAAAAGTCTCAGTACAAAGCAGTAAGGGAAATTATAACTATAATCCCTAAACAGAAGTCACAGAAATCTGAAAATATACTTTTGACACCTTCTCATCTAAATTGAGGATGTCTTCCCTTTCTATTTATGACTTATTGTATGTACTCGATAGACCTTTTTAATTAAAAAAGAATTACAAGCATCTAAGACATACAAAAATATATACAAAATAATATAACAAACTCTCTAGTATCTTAGGTTTAGGAAATAGAATCATCAATAGAGAGGCAAAGGCACCTGAGTCTACACCTTGGCTGGGACCCCTCCCTACCCCTACTTCAAGAAACCACCAATCTGAACTTGTATTTATCATTTCCATGCATTTCTTTTCACTTTTACTGCGTAAACATGTATTGCTAAGCAACACCTACTTCTTTGTGTTACATATACCCATATATACACACACAGGTAGATATACACATACATTGTTTAATACTGTTTTCCTCTCTGACTTGCTCTTTTTTACTTAATGTTGTGTTTCGGTCAATCATCCACACTGATGCAGACAACACTATACATTCTTTTTTACTGATGCATTGTATATGTTTTAATGTATCATCTTGTTCATGGGTACTCAGGCTTCTAGTTTTTCACCCCTTTACACATTATGCTGCTATTAATATCTTTGTATCTACGTCTCTCAAATAATCTGCAAATGTTCCTCAAGATTTCGATGGGATATTTTTAGAATTAGACATAATGATTTTATAGTTCATTGGAAAGAAAACACTTGGAAAATTCAGGGAAAATTAGAAAATCTGGAGGAAAATGGGGAAGACTAACATCAGACATTGAAATATTTTATAAATATGTTTAATATATATAAATATATATAAATAATACTGCAATCAAAATACCTTGGTGTTGGTTCAGGAATGGACAGGTCAACAGAATAGTTCAAAGAGCTCAACAATAAGTCCAAGTTCCTATGAAAATTTGTGCCATGTCAAAGGAGGTATCTTAAACCAATGATAAAAAGGATAATTTAATCAACAGTGTTGGAACAACTGGCCAGCTATTTGATAAAATTAGGCTGGATTCCTATCTCATTCCAATATTAAAATCAACTCTAATAGGATCGATAATATAAACAGGAAGGAAGGAAAGAAGGAGAGAGAGAGGGAGGAAAGGAAGGAAGGAAGGAAGGGAGGGAGGGAGGGAGGGAGGGAGGGAAGGAGGGAGGGAGACGGGGAAGGGGAAAGAAGAGGAGAGGGAAAAGAAGAGGAGAGGGGAGGGAAGAGGAGAGGAACAGGAGAAAATATAGAGGAAAGGAAAGAATATGTTTAAAATCTCAGAATAAAGAAAATCTAAGAAAGCTACGACAACAAGAAATCATTAAAAAAAAATAGATCAGCAAATCACATTTGGTAGAACTAAATAACTTTAAAATATCCATGGGTATAGGACAGCCATAAAGTCAAAGACAAAGATCTGCGGAGGGAAAGGCTTACAACTCAAGTGACAGATACAGGGCAAATTTCCTTAATAAGCCAAAAGCTCTTACAAACTAATACAGAAAACTTTAAACCCACAACAAAAAAACAAGCAACAGATTTTAGGTAGTGTGCTCACACACATACACACATACACAGTCAATGAATATATAAAGATGGTCAGCAGAACTCACAGTGAAAGAAATCCAATATATCTCTTTTTGCCTATCATGATAATGGCAAGGATTTAAAGGATGGACAGTACCCAGTGTGGGAGAGGGTGGGCCCCTGCTATTAGACACAGGGGCCCTTGGAGCTTAAAGCCTATCACAGTCTCTCCCCTCCACTCAACATCAACAGCAAAAATTGTAAAGATTAGCGTATTTGCTTCAACTTTTTGTTTTTAAAGATTTTATTTATTATTTATTTGACACAAAGAGAGAGAGAGCACAAGCAGAGGGAGAAGTAGGCAGAGGGAAAAGCAGACTCCCCATGAGCAGGGAGCCCGATGCAGGACTCAATCCCAGGACCCTGGGATCATGACCTGAGCCAAAGGCAGATGCTTAGCCAACTGAGCCACCCGGGCGCCCTCAACTTTTGAGGCTGAGCATGGAATGTGCAGAGGTCTGGTCATGGAACATTTACAACCTCAAGAAAAGTCTGTTGAGCAAAATAGGATCTAGAATTTCTCGGAATCAAGGGAGAACAAGGCAGGCCAATATGCCTTCTCTCTCCAGATGATATGCCATTTTAGCAGTGCTCATTTGGAGGAGGCTGAGCTTTAGAAAATATAAGGAAGGAAGATACTATAAAATGTTTGTGAAAATGTCTCCCAGCCTCAGACTGGGACTGGGACTTTGCAGGAACAAGGGAAAGAAGGGGATGGGAGACGGGAGCTGGTGACAGAAAGACAAGTTGCTTTCCAATAACATCCAAGGCCATTCTTGGTTGTGCAGTAAGTCAGAGCCCGTCTGATGTCACCTCCATGCCTGAGATGATTTCCACCACACTGTAGTATCAGGTTCTCAGATACCTTCATCACTGATGGCCAAGTTCTCAGTTGAGTTGTCTCCAATGGATGCCTTCAAGATGCCCCTCCCCATGAAGCAGGCTGGCAGAATGTTTCTGGCTGTCCGTCAGTCCTGATTTACATGACCCATGACAGTGCACACGGTCGTCCATTCAGATGTTCCACCTAGGACTTCATGCCTTCTTAGTCCCCATTTCATAAAGAAACAGCAAGAGTTCACAACAGCTCAGAGCAGTTTAATAGGAACTGGTAAGACTGTTCCATCATAACTCAAACAACCAAGAGTGAAATCAAATTATGAATTACATGGAGAAATTTCTGTATTTTTCTGTCAAGATGTCTCTCTTTTCTCTGTTATTTCAAGGCTTGCCTCACAAGGATCGATGCTTTCCCAGCACACAGTCCAACCACTGAGTCCAATAAACTCCTTTCGTGTGAATCCTCCGGGCCATTCGCTAGGTCCTGGGAGAGAGTGGTGAAGAGGACATTACCCCTTCCCTTGAAGGATTTGCAGCCTAGTTGGGGACATGTGCTTCATGTAGAAGAAGTGCTGAGATGGGACAAAAGTGTGTGATGCATTCAGGAGGGAAGAGACAGCCAGGAAGGCTTCATGGAGGAAGTCTTTGGATCATGACTTTGAAGGTCACATATGAGTTTGCAAGGGGTACAAGAAAAGGTATTTTGGACATTAGGCCAAGCATGTGCAAAGGCCCTGAGATATAGTTGGACCTGCAGAGTCCTAATGCACAGGGTAGAGTGTCAGTAGATCATTTGACAGAATCCAATTTTATCCTACAGGGAATAAGGAGCCCTGATAAGTTTTCAGACAGGGGAGTAATAAGGTCAGATGGGCAGTTTCCCTATGGTGACTGTTATGGGACCTAGACTAGCTGGGGTACCACAGTATTACTACTATGAACAATAATGGGAATATCGATAAAGTGAGCCTAACACATTCTCAGGGCACCTTCTTCTGCTGCTAGAAATAAATAACATTTTGTCCTATATCAGTTCTCTCTTCTAGGAAATTCAAAGAAACTTGCTGACTTTGCCTCTTTAATTTTTTTCCAACTTCTCTGATAGGGTGAAGAAAGTAACACTTCCATTCAGCACTCACCAAGGCTTTGGGAGTCCAATGTGTGTGAGTTACAAGAAGGGCTTGATCTCTCTCTATACTACCCACCCTCCTCTGGGAAGAGGCCCCAATCCCTGGACTTTTGGGTTGGGGACAGAACTTGGAGACTCTAAATCTGATTGTGACTGCCAGGCTATACCAAAGCTTTTCCAAACAACGGGCTTTGCCTTATAATATATTTGGGATCATTCAGAAAAATAAATAATAAGCAGACATAACAACCAGTCTTTATTCCATAACCCAGACATGATGACTTTTAACATTTGGATGTATTTCCTTCTAGTCTTCCTGGCCACATAACAAAATCAGGATCAGGGAGAATATATAATGTTGTATCCCAATAAATTTCGATCCTATAGACAGTAGAGGGAGACAGGACAAAATGTGCATCAAACCAGGAGTAACAAGGGGAAGATGAGCCAGCTCAGCCAGATGGAAAAGCGCACAGAAGTGAAGGTCACTTCCACAGTCTTCGCTAATCTCCTCTCAAATGGGAAAAGCATGGTGAAGTTTTAAGTTATGGTTGGACCAACCAGGTGACCTCCAAATCTGCTCCAAATCCTGGATAATCTAACCAGGAAACCGTGAAATGACACAGTACCAGATTAACCTCAGAGGCTTTCACCCTAACGAAGCCTGATTCTTCTGAAAAGAGGAAATGAGAAATTTTGAACTGGACGGGGATGAACTCGTTCAGATGCTAACCAATCGTGTGGCCTTAATCAAAACACCGAACTTCTCTAAACCTCAGTTTCCTTGTCTGTAAACTGGGTGACGCTATTTCCTTCCTCATACATGTTTGGGAATTTAAAAGAGAGAAGAGTTAGGCATGCAGTAGGCACTCAATAAAGATTGTCCTCCTCACCGTCACTGTCCGGTCTCGAAGAAATCAAGCAGAAGCCACCACCCACTTCCGAGATCTCTACTGGGATCTATTAGGATCTACCATCTTATTCCTCATTTCTGCACACATTCCCAAGGACACAGGACCTTCTTGTGCCCACAGCTAACCTGGCTCTCTCAATGTCACCCCTGCCGCTACCTCTCCAGCAGTGGGGCCTGAATTATGACATGTTCGCTCCCTTCCCGAGGGAACGAACAATGCGTCCACTCCCTTCCCGAGAAGTTCTTGACAGACATTACCATCCTCCCCGTGGCCCAGCACCCCGAGGGGACCCGCACTGCCTCTGAGGCAACTGTCTTCCTGCTCAGCTCACGAATGACAGCGAGCACTTTGAGGGCAGGCATGAGGCTTGGTCACCTCCTTAGCGCCATCCCCTGGCTCCTCGGGCGAGGCCCAGAGGGCGTCACCAATACATGCTTACAGAAAGAGCGACTCTTGACAATTGTCCCACCTCAATGGCATGAGTCTCTATTACATCTGCAAAGTAGCAGCTCTCTTCTTTCCAGGTTTGATGTTGGCAGAGAATAGAGGAACGGGAGACCTCAGGTCTAGCCTAGAGGTTCATAGAAGGCAAGGGGGCCAAGGAGCCGAAGCCAGATCCTCCGCTCCAGAAGCTTGTCCCATCACACCGCAGAGACCCTGGCATTGCCTCAGGCAAGAGAGCAAACAGTACTTGTTCTCCGTCAGTACCGGCAGACGAGGTGGGCTCTGAGCAGGAAGCAGACAGCATGTTGGCCTCCAGAAGACCGGCACCATCGTGGTTACCCCCCACCTTTTTCAAGCCCAAAGAGCTCACGCACACCTAGGCATGTTTGATTAGGTGTGAGCTCATGAGAATAAGGCCTCGGTCCACAGACATTCAACCTCAGGGCACCACCATCCCTAAGCGCTCTCATGTGCAAAGTGCTCCTCTTACTCCTCCCCACCAACACTTAGTCTCGTGACTAATACTTGAAGCTCTCCCCAGTTTGGGCCAAAAAAAAAAAAGAGATCTAAAGGATGACTGTCCCAGTTATCTATTACTGAATTACTCCAAAACTCAGTGCCTTTAAAAAAAAAAGCAACGATTGATTACAACTCATGATTTTATGGGTTAAGAACCTGAGCAAGGCTCAGCTGGGTAGGTCTTCGGCTCCATATGGCATCAGCTGAAACCACTCAGTGGAATCAGCTGGAGGACGGGCTGGTCTGGAGGAGCAGATGGTAGCCCTCTCCTGTCTGGCACCACGGGGGGGGGGGGGGGGGGGGGGGGGGGGGGGGGGAGGGAATGGCTGGAGCGCCGGGCACAGCTGGGGCATCACGTGACTTTCTGGCACGGTGGTCTCAGAGTAGTCACACTTCCTGCACAGCGGCTGCTCTGAGCTCTTAGAAAGAGAGTTCAAAGAGCCGGGAAGTATCAGCTTCCAATTTCTTAAGGTTCATAACATCATGCCTGTCCTGGTCTATTGGTCACAGAGCCCAGTCAGATTCAAAGGGTTGAAATATAAACCCCACCTGTTGGTGGGAAGGCTGCCAAAGAATTCACAGGCACCTTTAATTCTTCAGATAGAGAAGGAATGTCCTGCAGGGGTGGCTGACTTCTTCCCCCCGGATTATCCCTGTCTCTCCGTGACGTTTCCACATCTATACCCACGGTCAACTCTGCGGAGCTGGTGTCTGGCCTCGGAGGCCAGGCACAGAGCACACCTGATCCATGCTTCGGCCCAGCAAAGCAAATCCATTTTCCTTGTGAACCCAACATCCCCACGGCTCAGTGGCCTATGAGTGGCCGTGGGGTCACATGAACTTTAATTAGGATTTGACGAGTGTGCCATCCCTACCCTCCGGTTGTTCAGTCTTCGCCGTTCGCTCTCCACCAGCTGCTTCTGGGAGTTCCGAGGGGCTTCTCCAAGGGAGGTGCATCCAAGATGGCTTCCTCAGAAATAAGTCCTCTCAGGTTGTTCGTGGGTCCCTCACTCTTCTTAGAGCTCCTCAGCCTAGACGGAGAGACAGAGACAGAGAGATCTCACATGTCATGTTCACTTACCTCCTACAATGCTACAGGGACCGTCCAGTGGACCTCAACAAGGCCACTAACACCACAGTCAACAGTGACAACACATGAGACATGGAACCCTCAGACGTGTTTCCCGCCTCTCAGCCTTGGTTCCTGTATCTGTGAGACAAAGACAATGGGGACTTCAATCATTAAATAAAATGAGACAATTTAACACAGAATCTGGCTTTTGAAAGAGCTCATACACGGCAGTGTGATTCTGGGTCACACAGTTCTTGGGCGCCACTCAGCTCCAGAGAAGGCTCTGCGCGCCAACCTTCACCCCTCTGCTACCCGGCTGCTTACTCATTCACGTGACACAGGGAGGTGCTGAGAGCACTATGCTCCGGGCCAGGGATACCGCGGTTATGGGGTCTCCCAACATCACCCACCTCGTTGGTGTTCTGAGCCAGGCAATGGCCGACCACCTCAAGTCAGAAATATGGTGGCTGCCAGATCCCTTCCACACTCTCTGCGCCTCTCATTCAGCCCCACTCTGCCGCTGGCATCCCCAGCTCCTACCCCAGTGTGGTCCCTGGCACCCCTCCTTGGTCATGCTCTCTCATGCTCTCTCCTCCACCAGCTTTCCTGAGCAGAAATACCACCAAATCAAGCCTGGGAACCCCGGGGACCAGGCTTTACATCAGCCTATCCAGCCAGCACCCGGCACCCAACCACTCCCTTCCCCAAACTTGGAGAGGACTGTAAAAACTCTGACAGCTCCTATTTTTCGGGTTCCTCCTAAGCACTTGGCATACGTTCTTTGGTTTGCTCCTCCCAAGAGGTGCAGTTGACCTTAGAACAAGAAAACAGGGGTCGGGCTGCTGATTCCCCCAGAGTAGAAAACCCACACATAACTTTTGACTCCCCCAAACTTTACAACTAGCCTCCTGTTGACCTGAAGCCTGACTGATAACATAAGCAGTCAATGAACACACATTTCCTGTGAAATGTGTTATTCTTACAACAAAACAAGTTCAAGAAGACCAGCATTATTAAGAAAGCCATAGGGGTGCCTGGGTGGCTCAGTGGGTTAAAGCCTCTGCCTTTGGCTTGGGTTGTGATCTCAGGGTCCTGGGATCGAGCCCCGTGTCGGGCTCTCTGCTCAGCGGGGAGCCTGCTTTTCCCCTCTTTCTCTCCCTGCCTCTCTGCCTACTTGGGATCTCTCTGTGTCAAATAAATAACAAAATCTTTAAAAAAAGAAAGAGAAGAAAGAAAGAAAGAAAGAAAGAAAGAAAGAAAGAAAGAAAGAAAGAAAGAAAGAAAGAAAGAAAGAAAGAAAGAAAGAAAGAGAGAGAGAGAGAGAGAAAGAAAGAGAGAAAGAAAGAAAGAGAGAAAGAAAGAAAGAGAGAAAGCAAGCAAGCAAGCCATAAGGAAGAGAAATTTCTGTGCATTTACAATACTATATGCAATTAAAAAATCCACATCTCAGTAGACCCGTGCAGTTCACACCCGCACTGTTCTTGGGGCAACTGTATCCACGTCAGAAGCCTCTGTCTCCACCCTACAGCCATGGGGACAGGCTCAGAGGGTGACAGGCACTTGCCCTACTCTGTCAGGAAGTGGTGGAGGGGGGACTCCCACCTGGGGCTGGGTGAGATTTGAGGATGCGACCCTGCACCTGACTGAAGTTGCGCAGAAAGGTCACGGACAACATTCCCCCCACTTTTGAGGTGCTGCTCACCCTCAGAAGCATTTCCGGTCACAGGCATCTCCCTGTGGTGGGCATGGCAACCGAGGAATGGGGAGCAGATGTGGGGAGCCTGAGCAGGTGTGAGGGGGATAGAGTGGGGCAGGGGAGGCCACGGGAGGTGAAGGGAACAGCAACTTCCCAGTGCCCCCTGCTCCCCGTGGGTCCCAGGTGAACCAGCCTTGCTTCCCAGCATCTGCACTGTCCCAGAGCCTTGGAAAGGGTTTCTGTCTCCTGCCATTGTGCTGCCACAGGCCGTCGCCCACAAGGTCCGGGCCTGCCTCGTCTCCTCTCCATCTCCCCAGCGTGGGCCCTGCGAGGGCACAGTGTGGGCCCCCAAAGCCGGTCCCTGAGTGCACAGCAGCAGCCTTTTAACGTTTTTTTTAAATAAAAGCTGCGTTTTTGTTCTCGCCCGCCCCCGGTTTGTCTGGAAGGAACAAAATGTCCTAGTCTATTCCACATAATACATGTACCTCCTTCAGCACCATTTGCAGAAGTGTTCTAAAATTGAAAATTGTTGTGGGCCAAGATTGTCTGCCCTCTCCCGCATTTTTTATTCTGTCTCAGGATACTGCTGTGATCAAGAAAAAACAGGTGTTTGAAGCAGGCTGCTTTCCCCAACATAACGCACGGAATCATCAAACCGTTTTCACCCATCACAACAGAACTGTGGTCTTTCCAGATTGGTATGGGTGCATCCGGGAGGGGACGGGCTCTGTTCAGGGGCCTTCGGGAAGCCGCTGATCAGTTTGGGAAAAGCCAGCGGGTTCTCGCCAAGGAGAAGGTGTGAAGGTGGGAGAATGTGGGCCTCGGCCCTGCACTTAGCAGTTCTGCAGCCCTAAACGAGCGGCCTGCCATGTCCGAGCCTATTCCAGCGTCGGTAAGACAGGGACGGAGATGCACACAGTAGGTCTGCTGGTCAGGTTGAATACGAAAACACGTAACCCGTCTGCCATCATAAAGAGCACCGTGGAAAGCACTCAACGACCACTTTGATTTTTATCACAGAAGGAACGGTCAAAAATGACAGCTCTCGGGACTCAGTGAGTCTATCGTTCAAGCGGCTTATTCTCTGCAAAAGCAGTATTAGGGAGAGCCCAGCGCCTGACACGAACTCTTCGGTGCTGGCTCCAAATTAGCTACTGGAAGGCCCCACATTTCTCCAGTTCTGGTTCCTTGGGGCAAAACAGAGATTCCAGTGCTCATGAAATTAAAGCAGTGTATCGTCCACCTTCCAGTACTGGCCTCAGGAAAAGCAGACTCGTTTTCTCCCTCTCTCTCTCTCTCTCTCTCTCACACACACACACACACAAGGTATTTCTCATGAAGGGGTGTGTGCCCCTCACCCCCTTGCCACTCATCCTTCCCCCTCCCATCCTCTCTCCACATTTTAAAGGTCTGAGACATTGGCTCATTCGTGGTAAAGAGAAAATTGCAGAACACTTAGACAATATAAAACAGAGCAAATTATGGACCACTCTGAAGTCGTACACTATATAAAAATCTATTGATTGGTTTACTATGAAGACTAATTTTATATGCCAACTTGACTGGGCTACGGGGTGCCCAGATATGTGGTCACATGTTATTCTATTTCTGTGAGGGTATTTTGAGTTGAGGTTAACATTTACATCATAAGACTGAGTGAAATACATCAGCCTCCCTTATGTGGGTGGGCCTCATCCAATCAGTTGAAGGGGTTTCAATAGAACAGAAAGGCTGAATAAGAGGGAACTCCTGCCTCATGGCTTCCAAACTAGGATATCTTTTTTTTTTTTTTTTCCCTGTCTTTGGACTTGAACTGAAGTTAAACTTGGCTCCTCTTAGGTTTCAAGCCTGCCAGTGTCCAGACGGAGATAAACCATTAGCTCTCCTGTTGGTTGTTTCTCCAGAGAATGTTTTTTAAGATTCTATTTATTTATTTGAGAAAGAGAGTGAGAGTAGGAGGAGGGGCAGAGGGACAAGCAGACATGGGGCTCGATCCCAGGACCCTGAGATCATGACCTGAGCCGAGGACAGACACTTAACGACTGAGCCACCCAGGCGCCCTCTCCAGAGAATTCTGACTACTACATCACTAGGTGTTGATCTTGTCTATGCATTAAGATAGGTATTTGAGTGACTCCTAAGCAATACTGGTCACATGCTAAGAGGTAGTTAAAGAAGATAAACTGCAAGTGTTTTGAACACGATGTGTGTAGTCAGGCTTCCTCTTTCCTTAGTCTGCCCTTCATCCCTAACTGGTCAGGCTAATGGTGTTTGGCTGAAGTTATTACAGATAAGGAAGACAAAGTGGCCAGTTAGCTTCCCCTACAGCAGTGCACCTAGAGGAAGAAAAAGAGCTTAAATGTCCTCAAAGAACTCAGCAGCTGGCCACTGTCTGAGGCACCAAAAAAAAAGACAACTTTGAAAATCAGATCCAGGGGCGCTTGGGTGGCTCAGTCAGTTAAGCATCTGCCTTCAGCTCAGGTCACAACCTGGGGTCCTGGGCTCCCTGCTCAGCAAGGAGTCTGCCTCTCCCTCCCTCTGCCCCTTCCCCTGTTCATGCTCTCTCAAATAAATAAATAAAATATTTTAAAAAAAAAAAAAAAAAAGGGAAAGTGAGGCGAGGCAAAGGAATCATATCCTTTTCAGCCTGGGAAGGATGCTGGCCAGTCTTGCATGCCTTGGCTTAAGGACTGCCACCAGCCCAATGACAACAAAATAAAGGAAAATGGCAGATGGTGTGACGCTGATGAAAGCAAGGACAGAAGCCATATTTCAGAGAGCTGGCACACACAGTCCTGAGTGACCATGGCCCCAGCTTTTTCCTCACCAGCCACCGCCCCCCCCCCCCCCCCCCCCCCCCCCCCCCCCCCCCCCCCCCCCCCCCCCCCCCCCCCCCC
>JAQQSY010003319.1:0-13056 GCA_028646535.1 Procyon lotor
GTTCAGGTCATGATCCCAGGGTCCTAGGATGAGCCCCACATCAGGCTCCCTGCTCAACAGGAAGCCTGCTTCTCCCTCTCCCACTCCCCCTGCTTGTGTTCCCTCTCTCACGGTGTCTTTCTCTGTCAAAAAAATAAAACCTTAAAACAAATTTTTTTTAGAGCACGCATGTGCTTGGGGGCAGGTACAGAGAGGGAGGGAGAAAATCCCAAGCAGGCTCCATACCCAGTGCAGAGCCCAACATGGGGCTTAATCTCATGACCCTGAGATTACAACCTGAGCCAAAGTCAAGAGAGCCACCCAGTGTTAAGAATATAACCATATTCTTAATATTGGTGTCCATTCTCCACAAACTTATCTTTCAATTCATCACAATGCCAATCAAAATCCCAGCATTTTTGGTAGAAATTGATCAGTTGATTCTAAAACTCATATGGAAATTCAAAGGACCTAGAATAACCAAAAAGACTTCAAAAGAAAAACAAGGTAGAAGGACCTGATTTCAATAGTTGGGCCATTTGGTGGCAAACAGGTAACCTTTTAACGAACAGTGCTGGAATGAATATCAATATGCAAAAAATGATCTTCAACCCCTATCCTGCAGCATTTTGAAAATTAACTTAAAACAGGTCATATGCTTAAACATTCTAAGACTTCCAAGGGAAAAAAAGAGAAACTGTTTGTGACCTTGGACATGACCTCTTTAAAAAACTGGTAATTTGGACTTCAAAACTAAGAACTTCTGTTGTTTGAAAGGTAAGAGAAGGGTAGACCTCAAGGGCATTAAGCAAAATGAAGTAAATCAGACAGAAATACTGCGTGATCTCTCTTATATGTGGACTCTGAGAAAAACCAAAAGCCACATTCACAGGTATAGAGAACGGATTAGTGGTTATTAGTGGTTAGGCAAAGAGCTGGAAATGGTTAAAAAGAAAAGCAATTTTAAAAAGGTAATTCTATTGAGGTTTCAAGGTCTTTGTTTATAAAATTAATGATAGCGGTTTTGGCAATCTAAATTCTTCATCACATACTTTAGTGAGAAACAAATAAATACACATGATTTTTGAAGACACTGGGAACCCATGTTAGAGTGATCAGATCAAAAAAAACAAACAGGGGGCACCTTGGTGGCACAATCAGTTAAGCGTCCAACTCTTGGTTTCAGCTCAGGTCTTGATCTCAGGGTTGTGAGTTCTAGCCCTGAGATTCTCTCTCTCCCTCTACCCCTCCCTCCACTCTCTCTCTAAAATAAATACATAAATCTTAAAAAGATTCTCAAACTGGATACAAGAAACCATACCCAAACAAATTCCAGCTGTATGCTACAGATGATACATATATAAGACAAAAATAAGGACAGAGAAAGCTGAAAGTAAACAGAAATAAAAAGATACACCAAGCAATACTAAGAAAGCTGGCATGGTTACATTAATAACAGACAAAATAAGACTCCCAGACAAAAAGTACTGCCAGAAATAGAGTCAAATAATGATAAAACAAGTAATTCACCAGCAAGTTTTGTTTAAAATTAGGAAACATTTTTTAATTGTGGTAAAATACACCACATAAAATTTACCATCTTCACCATTTTTTTTTTTTTTTAAGGTTTTATTTATTTGACAGAGAGAAACACAGCGAGAGAGGGAACACAAGCAGAGGGAATGGTAGCGGGAGAGGCTTCCTGCCGAGCAGGGAGCCCAATGCGGGGCTCGATCCCAGGACCCTGGGATCATGACCTGAGCCAAAGGCAGACACTTAACGACTGAGCCACCCAGGCGCCCCCATCTTCACCATTTTTTTTTTTCTTAAAGATTTTATTTATTTATTTGACAGAGAGAGATCACAAGTAGGCAGAGAGGCAGGCAGAGAGAGTGGGGGAGCAGGCTCCCTGCTGAACGGAGAGCCGGATGTGGGGCTCGATCCCAGGTCCCTGAGATCATGACCTGAGCCGAAGGCAGAGGCTTTAACCCACTGAGCCACCCAGGTGCCCCCATCTTCACCATTTTTAAGTGGACAGTTCAGTAGCATTGATGACATTCACACTGTTGTGCAACCCATCTCTAGAAGTCTTCCCATTAAAAAAAAAAAAAGGATGGGGTGCCCCCAGTCTGCCTGCACTTTGCCTACTTGGGATCTCTCTGTGTCAAATAAATAAAATCTTAAAAATAAATAAATGAATGAATAAATAATTTTTTAAAAGGACAATGCAAAGACAAGGCAAAAACTGAACAAAAGTCTATGCAAATCACACATCTGATAAAGGACTTCCACCTGAAATACAAGAGCTCTCAAAACTCAGTAAGAGCAACAGCCCCCTAAAACATGAGCAGAACTGAACAGACACTTCCCCAAGAAGACACATACGAGAAAGAATCAGGAACTGGGGAGATGCCACTACACGTGTAGGAGAAGGCGTGGACAAGAACACGTGCCTCGGCCAAGGCTGCTGTGCGAGCAGACACCTGCAGAAGGCACAGCCGTCTCCTCCTAGGTGTTCATCCAAGAGTAAGTGTGTCCAGACAGGGTCCGGCAGGGTCTATAACAGCTGCAAAACTGCGCTGAAATGGCGGGGAGAAGGCCAGCAGGGGGAGCTCCTATGCCCCACCTCACTTCATTTTCAAGCAGCTCACTGAATGACAGCTCCCCGGAGCCGTTTACCACAGGCATCCCGGCTTACTGCCCTTTCCCTCCATCTCCTGGGCTCACCACCCCAGCTGGGGGATGCCAGTGGTAAACGGGAGGTCCCCTGTGCTCACTACCGCAGCTGGGGGACCCCCGTCCCCTGCACTCACCACCCCAGCTGGGGGACCCTGTCCCCTGTGCTCACTACCACAGCTGGGGGACCCCCGTCCCCTGCGCTCACCACCCCAGCTGGGGGACCCCGTCCCCTGTGCTCACCGCCCCACCTGGGGGACCCCGTTCACATGCATACCGCCCTAGCTCACAAGCTGGGAGACTGGGGGGTCTCAGAGGGGAAGTCACTCAGCCCACCTACCTGAATTTCTGCTGACCAAAGCGCCCTCACCTGCTTGGTGCACCACCTTGAAACCTACCTCCCCATCCCTGGAAGGTGCACACCAGCAGTGTCTACCATTGGACGGCAGTTTCCAGCTGTGGGCACACGTGTCCTCAAAGCATCCCCTGCCTTGCCATGCACCTCCCAGCCAGTGGCCACTGCAGGGCCCCCAACTCCCCTGGTGCTCTGAGGAAGAAAGGCGGCGCCCTCCTGGACCCCAAGAGGCACATCAGAGCTCTGAGCTAGTGGCCCCAGAGGGAAAGGCAACTGTGCCAGTGTGAGGTTCCCACAGGGGCTGGCCTGGCCACAGGTGGGGCGACACTGCACCTGACACGGGATCCAGGCACACCCAGCCTGGCGAGCCCCAACACAGCCCCGCAAGCCCAGGCGTGAGGTCACAACCAGCCTCTCTTCAAGTTCATCCCCACCCTTGCGGAGACCACAAACACCTGCAGTCAGGGCCAGACTTGGTGGGGGAGGCTGGGTTTGCCTAGTGTGGAGGGCTCCCCGGGGCTGGGGCGAGGGTAGAGGGCACCCGCAGCGGCGGAGGGAGCAGCATGAGCAGAGGCCGGGCAGGAAAGCCCAGTTGGGAGCAGAGGGCTGCAGGGGTGGGAGTCTGGCCCGGGGCTTCCCCCAGGCAGGGGACGATGGGACAGTGCAGGGCAGGTCCCTGGTCAGACCCTCCTCACTTGGCTGTATGCGATCACACCAGTCCCAGGCCGCTGCAGCCGCCGCCTCCTCTGAAGCCGGGTGTGAGGTGCCGACGTGGTGCGTGCAGTTCTGAGCACAGTCTCACACACACAGCATTTGTGGCCAGGACCCCAACAGTCCCCACTGGCACATGGGAGGCCTCAGATACCCAGTCCCCACCGGGCTCCCACTACCCCAAGAAGGCTGAGATCCAGAGACAAAAGCAAGGCAGAGAAGCAAAGACAATGAGAGACAAGAGCTTTGCTGACCCCCTGAGAAGCAAGCACCGCTAGCCTGGTGTCAGCGCACTGCAGCCCCACCAGCCACAGCAGCCCAGACCGGGTTCTGCAGCTGAAGTTGTACTAGAACACACCCGAATGGGGAAGCCGAAACAGCCGGCAGGATGACGGGGCCACTGCCCTGAGGCTGTGGGCACAAGCACTAGGGCTCAGCAAGGGTCCCTGGGAATCAGGCCCAGCCAGACACAAGTCAGCAACCCACCAGGGACAGAGAACCTGCTACCTGCAGAGTATGTGAACCTTCCAGGCAGGAGGCTCCATCAGCCTGTCCCTAACTGGCCCAGCTCAGAGCACAGGCCCCTCAAGGAGATAAGGTCCCAACAGGGGCCCCAGCCTCGGACCCTGCCCATCCTGGAGGGAGAAGCCAGGCAGTCCCACCAGGGGGGATCATCCAACGCAGGGACGATGATGGGAGGGCGGGGTGGGGGCAAGTAAGAGGAGACTCCAAGCAGCTCCACGCTGGGGACCAAATCTGTACTAATCAATGTTCCCCAGAGAACACATATCAACAGAGACATAAGAGATTTATTACAGGCATTGACTCAGGCAGTTACAGAAGCAGAGAAGTCCCACAGCCTGCCGTCTGCAAGCCGGAAACCCAGAAGAGCGGGAGTTGGGGTCTGAAGGCCTGAGGACACAAGACGGACATCCCAGCCCTGTCCCAGCTCCGAGGGAGAGAATTCACCCTTCCCATTTCTGTTGTGCTGGGCCAGAGGGCCTGGATGAGGCCCGCCCACACGGAATCAAATGCTAATCCCTTCTAGAGACACACCCAAAAGTCATGTTTCCCAAGGACTGGGTGTCCCTTAGCCCAGCCAAGCTGACACATAAAGTAAGCATCGCACCAGCTTGGGGTCCGTGGCCACAGCTCCCAACACCGTCCTGCAGGGTGCAAGCAGCCACAACAACCCAAAGGAGTAAAACTGTTGACAAGACCAGGCCGATGGCCAGGAGTGGCCCTCAAGCAGTCATCTGCGGACCCCCTGGTCTGAGCCAGCCCCACCTCATCACCTGGCACCCACTTTCTGCGGCTTGCTGTACAAGAACTCTAACTGTACGCCAGAAGGGCCCGTCCCCACGCCAGGTCAAGCCTGGGAAGATGAGGGTGCTCCAGGTGCAGGGACAGGTCTGACAAAAGCCCAGAGGCTGGACTGGGCCAGCTCGGAGCAGCCCTGGACAGAAAGCCCCTTCCTCCTCAGCTGTGGCAGAGCCTGGCACCCGGCCAGCAGGCGCACAGGGATGAGCGCGGGGATGAGCACGGCGGGGCCCATGGCACACCGGGCTGTGTGCGACATGCCCGGCCCGGTGCTGAGGCAGCTGGCGGGACCAGGCCCCGGAGAAACAGACTCGTCGAGCTGGAAGAGCAACCCCACAAGGGACTGCCCCCACCCTGTGGTTGGCCAGTCCCCGTGGGCCCCAGAGGGCAGTTCATCTCCTCGGCAGTGGCCTCGCTGTCTGCCCCCCAAAGAGACCAATCATCAGTGGGTCATCCGCCTTGGCCCACAGAGGTCGACCCTTAACAGGGGGTCAACCCGTCCATGGGGCCCAGAAACAAGTCGGTACGGCGAGACAGGAGGAGCCTGCTCCTGACTCCAGGCAGGGCCTGGCCTCCTGGAGGAGGGCCTGTATCAGCAGAGCAAAGATGGCTTCCAGTGGGGCTGCCCTGAAGGAGCTCCCTTCCCAGACCAGCCTGGCTGTCCGAAGCAGCGGGCGCAACGCACGCCACGCCACAGGAGCCGAGAGGAGGGAAGGCCTAGGTCCAGGAAGCCCTTTCCACAGGGAGGCTGGCATCTAGGACTCTCGGCTCCTCTGGTGTTGAAGTCCTGGGCTGACCCACACTCACCCACCCACAGCCCCCCCCCCCCACCAAGGGCCACTAGGCTGCACCAGGACGGGGGTGTCCCAGGAACCCCCAAGTCCTGCCAGCTGCCTGTCCCGCCCCGCACAGCTCTGACGTGCTTATTGTGTGCCAGGGAAGACAACAGACACTGCCGGGCCCCCAGACTCAACTCTGCCCCAGCTGGGGACCTCCAAATGGCCAGAACCGCTCCCTCGGTTCCCCAATGGTCTCGAGCAGAGTGAGGAGCCCCTAAGGTGTCCCTCACCTCCTCTCTGGTTCCAGGTGGTGTCTGTACCTGAATCTTGCCCTCGAGAGCAGCCTCTCAGAGCAAGTGTGTACCAAGAGCCCTCCAGCAGGTGACACAGGCCCAGCTGTGTGGGGAGGGGGGAGTCTCACCTTCTCCACCTGCTTCTGCCCGGCAGGAGGGCAAGCAGCCGTGGGAGCCTCAGGAAGAAGAAACAGCAACTGGAGTCCAATGCCAGCCAGCTGCAGTGTGTGCTCAATAGGTACTGATCAACTGACAGATTCCCAGTGAAAACAGGTGCGTTGGCCCCAAGGCTGCCGTCAGTCACTTGGTCACAGGGGGGTCAGGTGACTCTGGGGCAACACTGTGACTCAGGCATTTCCGTGTGGCAGCTCTTTCTGCAGAAGCCCACCAGCCCCACGAGAGCCTCATTTAACGCAAGGCAGGGCTGAGGCCCAGGAACTGGGTACAGATACAAGCCCAATGGTGGTGTTACAGGATAAAGATTTTATAGCACTAAGGGAGTAAAGTCTCCATCGCATTCGGGTCAATCCTATCCACACGGCAGTCATTGGCGCAAACAGCCTGGCATGAAATACTATAAATACTGTGGAACGTATCAACTGGACAAAGATCCAGAGTCTGGGGGCATCCAGCACCACGCAAGTAAATCAGAATTAGCCTCAACATAGAGAAGACGCAACAGAGCGATGAAAGGCACAAGCTTCTTTCCAATTAGAGCGTTTCCCAAAGAAAAGGGTACAACGACGGGAGGGGCTGACCTCACCGTGATGTCAACAGAAGAAGTTGCACACGCATGATGTGGGCCACGCTAGAGCAAAATAAAAATAGAAGCCTCAAGTTTTCTATAAATCTAAAACTGTTCTCAAAAAATAAAAGCTATTTAAAAATGTATTAGCACACACCCAAACACATGAAAATCGATCTCTTTGCTAATACCTGCACCAAAGAGGCCATCCAGAACACACACCAGGAAACCGAGTTAACAAACACCAGAAACCTCTCCTATCAGCACTTGGGGACCACTGCCAAAATAGTACTGTGCTGGGGGAGGTGGGTGTGCTAAAAATACACTTCAGTGATAAAAAGAAACACAGAGACTCAACAAAGTAAACAGGCAAAAGTCTCAGAAAGAGGAAGTGTCACAACAAAAGCCTGAAAGAAAATAAAAAAGCAAAAGCAAAGAAGCTGGTGTATCTTCCCCACTCAATGATGGTTTTATCCAGGGTGGTGGTCTGCCTGCGATCAGGCACCGGAGGCCAGTACCCCAAACCCCAAGGCGATGTGCTCGCTGGGGCAGGGCCAGAGCCAGACCCTCGCTGCTCACTGCCACGCCTACTCCCAGCACGAGACAAGGCAGAGGGGCGGTCACCCTGCCTCAGTGGACACGCTCACCCAGGAGCTCCCCCAATCCTTCCTGCACAGGGGGCCCAGGATACCTACACAGAATGTGCGCACAGAGATTGGGAGGCCCCAGGAAACAGCTACGCCTCCAGGGGAGTGCCAGACCAGCACCAACACAATTTAGGCCTGGCGCCAGGGCTCAGTGTAAGCAAGCCTGTATACTGAGCCGGTCATACAGCGCGTCAGCAGCTGAACTACAGACATTCCTGCCACAGAGTAACGTGTGAAAAGGAAGCAAGAACACCACCCACACGGAGATGCGCTGGCGATGACTGGCCTCGCCTCCCCACCAAAGTTCTACAAAAATGGACAGGCCAGCTTGCGTCTTGACATCGTAACAAGAACACCTGTGCCTCAGCAAACACACCTAGACAGAGGAGTGCTGACACTAGCCAAGGGTGAGTGCATTAATAAACATTGGCCAAGCCCTGGGGTCCTGCCCCTGGAAAGGACAAGGCAAGGGAACCTGTGCCCACAGGGGACAGAGGCTGGGAGACACAGAAGAAAGGATGAGAGGCGACGATCTCACCTAGGAAATGCACTAAGGAACACCTCGGGAAAGCTCACTGACAGCTCTCCAACCCTCTCAAAGGAAGCGGTTAGGTTAGGGGTATGTAATAAGAAACAACTTACCATCTCAACATCAAAAACATTAACCCTCAGACACTACCTAAACCCCAAGACTTAGAGGAAAGGACAACAACTCCAGTGGAGGGCTGAGTGGACGCGAGAGGGGAGCGCCAGGCGGTTGCGGGCAGTGGGTGCCACGCCAGGCAGGGAGCACCACCACAGGGCTGGCAGCAGCTGCCCCAGACCCTCTGGGGTCATTGCAGAGCAACGGTGAAATTTATCCTGACCATGAGCAAACAGAAAGACTCTCCCGTCACTTCCTAAAAAGCTGTAAAGGTGTAATTCACATGCCATAACATTCACCCTTTCCATGGGTACAAGTAGCAGACTTTAGTATATTCACAGGGTCGTGTGACCATCATCACGACTGCCATGCTTTCATCACCCCAAAAAGAAGACCTCACCCCCACTAGCAGTCACTCCCCAGCTCCCCTGCCCCAGACCCTAAAACCACCAGTGTACGTCTGCGTCTGCAGCTCTGCCTGTGGGGACACTTCCCAGAAGGGGCACCTCCCAGGACACGACCACAGTGACTGGTCTTTCGCCGAGCATCACGGTCCAAGGCTCATCCAAGGTTCATCCACGTGTGGCACGTACCAGCACTTCAGGGCTGCTCAGGATGCTGTTGCTGTGCATACTCGTGGAGCGCTTGTGTGACGCTGTGCCTGCCGCCTGGGGCACGCCCACAGGGCCAACCTCGAGGTCACGCGGTAACTGTGTTTAACGCTGCAGGGATCTGCCACACCATTTGCCAAGGCAGCTGCCCCATCTTACTTTCCACCAGCCAAGTGTGGGTTCTGATTTCTCCACATCGTCATCACCTGCCGTCTCTGTTCCACTGGGTGTGAGGTCCCCTCCCACTGAAAGACCCGTAACAGTAACAATACTCACCCCCATTCGCACGAGTGCCTTCACTGTACCGTTTTACTAATTACCAGTCTCCAAATTCTCAGGACGATTTGCAGTCACTATTTTTTGGAGGAAAAAAGTAAGGCTCCCAGAGGCAGAGGCCTCAGCTGTCCCCGGCCGAGGACCACGGCTCTGGGCCACCCCACCCCTCCGCCGCTCCTTCTGCTGCACCGGCGTCACAACCACTCAATGCCTGACGACAGGAGGTTCCATGTTCAGACTATACGAAGAATTCCACACATCAGTAAGAAATAGGCAGACACCTTCCAGAAACACTGGTGACAGTCCCAAACAGGCTCTCTACAAAGGTGTGTCTCCAGGGGCGCCTGGGTGGCTCAGGTCATGATCTCAGGGTCTTGGGATCAAGCCCCACATCGGACTCTCTGCTCAGCGGGGAGCCTGCTTCCTCCTCCCTCTCTGCCTGCCTCTCTGCCTACTTGTGATCTCTCTGTCAAATAAATAAATAAAATATTTTTTTTTTTAAAAAGTGTCTCCAACCCGCTAGCCAACAAAGGACTGGCAGCAGGGGGACAAGAAAAGGGCTGGAGCCAGCAGCCAAGGGATGGGTCCGGGACAGATGGCCCTGAGGAAGGCCCCAAGGCACAAGTGGTCTTCACGAAGCACCCAGAACAGCCCCACCACCCAGCCCACAGCCCTGCTCAGCAGGGTGGCTCGGCCCCCAAGCGTCCAGGCCCCCCACCAGGCCTCTGCACCCTTCCAACTCTGACAGAGTCCAGGGAGGAGATGCCGCAGATGGGAGAGTCCGGGGGCGGGAGCAGTCATAACCTGAGCCCTGAGCACTTCACAGCCCGTGAAGGAACCATTAGCTTCTCTCTCATGGGAAAGATCTCCTTACACAGGCGAGAAAAACCAGACTCCGAGAGCAAGGGACTCCCTATCACCTCCCAGGTGCGACCGCCAGAGAAGGCAGGAAAGAGGCAGAGATCCGCAGGCAGATCTAGCACCTGGCCCTGTTTAGCTGCCTTGCCTCAAAATCACCGGGGGAGCCAAAAACATCTGTTCACAGGTGCAGGCGCACCTGCTAGGCAGCCCTTCCCAGTCTTGGGGTGTCGGGCCTGGAATCTGGAATGCTGTGGTTTACTGGGGCAGCACCTGTTAATCCGCAGATTTGGCTGAGGCTGGTCACACTGGTCCTCAGCCCCACTTCGCACGATTTACGGAGATTATCTCCCTCCTGACACACGGCCCTGCACCCCTAGGTGCTGGTAACTGAAGCGGCAAAGGCCAAGGAGGGCCCAGCGTTTTTGCCAGGGGACCAGGGTGGCTATCCGTGCGTGTCTCTCCTGGACAAGGACAGACGGGTTCCACTCATGGGAATCATCAGGAAAGGCGAGAGTGCAGGTGCACACAGAGCCTTGCACAATGGTGACCCTGACATCCCCAAGGGGAGGTGTTGGTGACTCAGGCACCCACTTGGCCCCCAGCTCAGACAGGAAGCCAACCATTAACACAAAGGTCTGCAGGAGGACCTGGGGCCAGGTGGGGTGGAAAGTGCCTGCTGGTGACCCTGCTGGAGGGGCAGCCATGGAAGCACAAGCAACTCTCTGTCTCCCCATCGGTGAGTTACGTGTCTATGTCAAAAATGAGGGCTGCTTACACACAGTAAACAATCTGGGCAGTAGCCAGAGCACTCTGGAATCTTCTTCCCCCACCGAGACCCACCCCACCCTGATTAATGCAGCCCACCATGTGAAGAAGGCTTTAGCCCCACCTACAGGGAATCCCAACTAGTGGGACACGGGACGCCCAGGAGCAGCTTCTTGGGTGCCTCCAGCGAGAGAAACCACAGGGGGAAGGCGACCAGCTCCCACACAAGGACAGAACTGGAGGCCTGGGACATCCTTGCTGGGTCCCCATCAGGCCACCTCTCAGAACAAGGGTGTCACCAGGGATCCAAGTGGCCTGGCAAGGTGAGGGCAGGGCTCAGGACAGTCAGCCCAGGGAGAGCAAGGGCCCACCCTGCGACCTTCCACCTCCTGGGAATTCGCTCAGTCCACCACCACCCCACAACCAGCACTCTTGTCATGTCAGCTCACAGACAGACAGTCGAGCTGGGGGAGGAAAGGCCCGAACCTCCAAATACACAGTGTAGGTCAGCGGTGGGAGCAGACAGGCCAGGCCGATGGGAATGCAAACACCAGTGGGCCCAGGGGACCCACACCCAGCACAAAGTGTGCCCCTCCTCGGTGGGATCAGGCAAGTCCATGCCTAGCAAGTGACAGATGCTCCGTAAATGCCTATGGATGGCCAGGAGGACATAGGGACACTGTAGGGGGGAGGGTCAGGGGGCCACACCAGAAGTGGGTAGGCGAGGACAACATTCTGCTGGGAAAGCTGGAGGTGCTAAGGGTTCAGGGTGGGGGAGGGTTCTGGGGGAGCTAGAGCGCAGGCCTCCACCCTGGGAAGGGGGGCAGCGCCCTTGTGGACTTAGGAGTCCCCTCCCTGGAACAAGGACTTCCTCTTGGGATTGGGGGCCTCCTTCTGGGAACGGGGGACAGATGGAGGCTGTGAGCATACTCACACAAACTCTCCCCAGCTGACAACCCTCATCTATCAAACCAATGTGCCAAGGGCCCATCCCTGACCCAGGCCCAGGTGACCCCTATGTGACATCTGTCCTCCACCAACCCACTGTCCCCACTGTGTGGCTTCTGGCCTCAGTTTCCCCTCGAAGCACCTGCATATTGGCTGTGGGGATCAGATGAACCAGACCTGAGGACTGGCGTCCATAAGGGAACAGAATGCGGCTGCCTATGGATGGTTGTCACCCCCCCCGCCCCCGCCCATCCCGTCCACCCACACTTGTCCTATTGCCAACCACACACCCCAGCTGCCCTGGGCAGCGTCCAAACATTAAGCTGCTTTTAGAAAACTGGGAATCCACTCCTGGGCGGTAGGGATTTAGCCAGAATCGGGCGCATTTAGAGAAGATTACACCCTAATTGCCTCAGTGTCAGCAGGCAGGCTTCTGGCCAGCTGAGCCCCAGGGCTGGCGGTGGTCCCTAGGGACCCGGGCTCTACCACCCAGGGACCCAGAGGCCAGTCCTGGGCCAGAGGACAAGGCCCTGTGTTTCCACAGCAGCTGGCCACCCACCACAAACCTCAGTCAGCAGCCTACGGTCACAGCAGGAGGGGCAGCTGGCCAGCTCCAGTCTGCCCTGCGCCCCCAGGATGGCCTGGGCTGGAAACAGGAGAGCAGCCTGCGTTGGCTCACTCTGTCTCCAATCTCAGCACCGTGGAGAAGGGATACCCAGCAAGCCATGAGGTCAGCAAGTGGCCAGAGACGCTACCTCAGGACCCAGAGCCTGCAACCTTGGGGACAGACATGTCCGCAGCTGTGGCCAGGGCAAGACAGTGAGTCTCGGAGGCCAGTATCCCCTACATCTGGCATTCTGTCACGCTCACCCTGGCAGGGTTAGCCCAGGTACCCCCAAGGAATGGGTGCGGGATTACCTGCCATAAGGGACTCCCACTCCCTGAGGACAGAGGACACTGCTCCACCTGCGAAGAGAGGGAGAACCTCCTGGGAGACAGCCAGGGCCTTGTGCTGATGCCAGCTGTCCGGTCTTCCCGCCTAGCCCCTCCGCCCTGCACACCTCGAGGCTGTCCGCAGAGGTGCGGCTGTCAGGCCTATCCTGTGCTGTCGGTGACATATACACGCACGTGCATATGATCCACGTCATGCTCCAGGATGCCCTCCCTGCAGAGACTCCCCAGGGCCATCTCATGGCCACAACCACAGCACCAGCAGTGCGTCATGTGCAGCAGCGACCCTGTAAACTGCAGCCGACTGGTGCCCTGCACCACAGGCCTAGATGCGTTCCCTCTCCAAGCCTCACGGCCGCATTGCAGTCCTAAACACAAGGAGGCATTCCAGACCTCAGCCGGTGAGAGCCCAGGAGGGCACCCCTCAGTGGAAGGGGGGCACTGAGAGAGCGCAAAGAGGTGTGCTTGGCAGCAAGAGCATGTGGGAGCCCTACCC
>JAQQSY010003320.1:0-13055 GCA_028646535.1 Procyon lotor
CCTATAATACGTTTGATTTCTATAAGACGGGCAGTAGGCTCTCTTTCTCATTCCTAATATTAGTATTGAGCCTTCTCTCTCTCTTTTTTTGCCTGTTCAGGCTTGCTAAAATTTATCAATTTTGTTGCTCTTTTCAAATCATTAACTTTTGGTTTTGTTGCTTTTTTTCCATTTATCTATTCTTTAACTAATTTCTATTTTAATCTTTATTATTTCCTTTGCATCTGATCACTTTGCATTTAGTTTGTTTGTTATTGCCTGGTGTCTTAAGGTAAAATGTTAGGTTATATTATTTTTGCTTAATGTAGACATTCATCTATAAATTTCTCTTCACATACTGATTTGTTCTAGTCCATAATTTTTTGCCTGTTGTGTCCTCATTTCATTAATTTCAAAGTGTTTTAAATTTTCTCTTGTGATTTTTTTTATTTGACCCATTGGTTATTTAAGAATGTGTTCGTGTTATTTAATATCCACATTTCTGTGAATTTCCCAAATTTCTTTGTTACTGACTTCTAATTTCATGTCACTGTGGCCAGAGAACACATTTTTTAAAAGTATTTCAGTCTTTTAAATTTATTGAGGCTGGTTTTATGTCCTCTCTTCCTATGCTCAAGGTCTATCCTTGAGGATAACACATATTTTGCTGTTGTTGGATGGAGTTTTCTGCAGGTATGTGCTAGGTAGAGTTAGCAACCAGGAAGTTATTTTTAATTCATCGTTAAGATCTTATAGATCTCTGGGGATTATAATACCGAAGGCTGGACGCAAACTTCAAAGAACTTATTATCTCTAACTGGAGAAATAAGATGCATGAGAAACTGATGTACAATAAAAGATAATATTTATGTTCTAAATTATGAGTAGAGAAAATAATTGTTCAGCATCATCTAATAAATTGAGAAATCTGATGTTTGGAGCAGGGGGGATTTTAGAAGTGGGCTTGAACTTTGGACGTGAAGGATAGGTAAGATTTGCCTGACATCATCAAGGAAGGGAATGGGAGTAAGCCAGTAACCAGAATAGGACTTAGAAATGGTGTGGTTGGTACAAACCCAACAAGAATTAAGAGACTAACCGTGTTGACAGCGGCAATGGAAGGAACGGGGAAAAGGGTGGAGGAAGGGTGAGCCGCTAACTTAAAAACAGAATAAAAATCGTTTGAGAGTCGATGGCTAATTCAATAATCTGACGAATCTGCCCTTCTGCTAATCACTTTCTGCTTTGCGTCGTCACATTTGGGCTCATGACTCCTCTCACGTGCCTTCCTTTACATCTATTTGAATAATGCTCCATTTAGTGCTTAAAATCTGAGGACAAAGGGGTCCCTTCCCGACCTCGGAAGTTACCTGCGTTTACATTACGCTCCTGGAAAGCCCCAGCCCCCTCTTGCGCTCGGACTCACTCTGCACAATTTTCTCCTATTGCCTTAAATCCACGGACAGATTCTGTGGGACAACTATGCGGGTCGGACGCTAGGAAACACGCGTGCTTGTTTTTGGTGTGCAAACACGGATTTCTCACGACTCGGTTTCCCAGGTCCCCTTCTCGGGCAACTCTAAAACGGAGAGCCCGGAGATGTTGGTCTCTGCGGGGGGGCTGCCGAGACATTTCCCAAATGAGCTCGGGATTTTATTAGTTGAAGGCAAAAGAGGCCACGAAATGTCGGGTTCTCCTTTTCATCTGCACGCCCAGATTTACATAACAGATTCAGTCCAAATTGTTTCTGTTTGTCTCTCGGCACAGCACGCCCCATATGGAGGCCTAATGAGCAAATTAACAGGACCTGTGGTGCCCCGTTTGTGAGGGACAAATTGGTTCCTAAAGGAAAGAATCACTCCACACATTCATCTGTGAGTTTAGAATCTGTAACCCTAGGAATGAATGACCCATTGGAGACAGATGGAATGTCTTTGAATCCAAATTAAGATGTTATTTTTCCTTTGATTTCAAATTTGCTTACACTCGACGTAGGGAAGAAAGCTGCTTCTAAAATGTCAGATTCATTACATTTGCTTTGCGAAATCCAGAAATTCTGGTTGTCCCAGGATACTTCATGCGGCATTATGCACTTACTGTGCAGACATCTTACAATACATCTACGTGTTTTGTAACATGTTATTTGTAGTACATATTTATAATATGTTAGATATGATACACGTCATGTGTTCTACACATAGTTCATGCTGTTTCTTAGGTTTCCTCCTCCTGTACACGGCAAGAAAATCTCCATCTGCAAATACCAGCGTGTGTGTATAGCTGCATTCGAATGACTATGTTATGGCAACAGGAAACTGAGGCAGAGCGGTGTTCAGGGACTGCGCCAACATCAACTCCCCATCAGATGACAGGCTGGAGTGTCACTCGGCCTCCTCTGCAATTACCAAGCGCTGAGACGGTTAAGACCATTCTAACTCACTAAAACGTTATGACTATCCTGGGTGTTAAGGGAAAACCTTGAAAATGTCGTCTTAAGTCATGGAAAAACTAGAGAAAAGTAACTGTCTTTTGCTAATTTTTTCCCCAGGGTTTGTATTGTGTTTATTTATTGGTTAAAACTATTTTTTTCTTCTCAAGTTTCTATGGGTGAGTCTAAAACCATTTTTTTTTCAGTTGTAATTTAGGAAATAGAGCCCTGAAATGTTACTCAGTCTCCAGCTTCTACGGAGGTGAGCAAGCAGGGAGCTGCTCAGTCACTTTCCACACGTCTGTGTGTGTCCGTATTTGTGCCCATCTAGCCACGTCATCCCTGCCTCTCTCTGGGATCCATCCATCTGTCCATAATGATGGGTAACTGTGTGTGTGTCCACGGCACCAGGCCATGCGGTGCCCAGAGTCCTACGGGCCCCCAGGTGTGTCTGTGTGTCTGTGGACAAGACGAACATTTCAGTCAAGAGACCGATAAGGAGATCTTCTCCCCCAGGGCAGTGGGCTCCATCCAATCTGTGGGGGTCTGAATAAAACAAAAAGATTGAGTGAGAAGGAATTCTGACTTTTTGTCATCGCGCTGGGACCTTGGTTTCTACTGCCTTTGGTCCAGACTCAGACTGACGCCGAGCCACTGGCCCCCCCACCGTCTCCAACTTGCCACTTGCAGATCCCGGGGCGTCTCAGCCTCCATATTCCCGTGAGTCCGTTCCCGAGAAATATCTGCCTATCTATCCGTCGGCCTGTCTATCATCTACCTCCCTATCCTCTATCATCTACCTACTTCCTGTCTATGTGTCCGCGCCATGTTTATGTATGCATGTCGTGTGTACACACACGCAAGCAGGTTCGTACTGCACACACACACACACACACACGTGCACGGGAGGGAGAGGCCCTGGGAGAGGCGTGGACGCTCCCACCACTCCTTGCAGGTGTGAGGCAGACGACACTTGGTCGTCACCAACAGGGATGACCGTCAGGATGGCCAAAGGTGCCTAGGACCCTGTCTAGCCGACCCCGGACCTTGGCAGCCGCGGCCCCTGGCTTGGCCTCTGAGCTTACGGAGCAGACAGAACATGAAAGTTTATCTTCTTTTTCTTCAAGTCCATCAGCAGCTGTAATGCTCACTCAGACAGGATCCCCTGCTCACTGCTGTCATAGTGTCTGCCGCCCCTCCGGGATCTGTCTCTCCACTGTGTTGCTAGGCAATTCCCGACGCGGCGGGATTTAAATAAACACGGAGACGGCACCCAGGGCCCAGCCCCCCACCCGCCGCCCCCACCCCAGCACCGAGGCCGGAGGCAGGATGACCCTGCGCACCGGGTGCTGCGACGCGCTCCGAGGAGTTATTTTGAAGAACTATATCTGAAAACACCAATAAGGTAAAAACAGTACGGTAATAGGTAAAAAGATGTATTCCTATTAAAAAGGTAGAATTTCGCAAGTAGTGATGCTTTCACCATATCCCATCCCAAGAACAAATTTAATGCTAAATCTTCTTTTAAAATTTTTCTTTACATTTACATTTTTCATAAAACTAATGTTTATTACCTTTCCTTGGCATTCATTTATTTTACCCATATTTCAGTGGAATAATGAAATGTCTTCTAGGGAATAATATTTAATGTGTTTGGGTCTCAGAATTAATTATTCAAGAATATGTATGAAGGGCCTATGCAAAAGTACTCAGTGAGGCATTTAATGAACTACAACGACAGAGAATGTAGAGTTCTCACCCTCCAGAAAGTGCAGTCAGACCTTATTATGGATACTTATTCTTATTTCACAGAGACCGTGCCTTCATTGTGTGTGGTTTTTTCCTGATCATCTAAGCAACATATATTTATTGTAAGAAAATGAAAGAAACAGAACATTTTACTCACTCGGGTGGTGCTGTCATATGGCGCTCCATGCTTGGCAGCCCTCCAGGGTATTGGGCCAGGGAGGGACAAACGGAACGAATGGACACAACACGACCAATCAGAAGATGTGACCAGATACGGTCTCTCCATCCCCGGCCCGCCTGCCGCCCACACCCTCCAGGGCGTCCATGGACACAGGCCGCGTGCTGATGGGAAAGTCCACTGTGTGTGTGGACCTCTGTTTGAGGGAGGGTGGGGGCGTCTGCACCGGCCCCGGGGTGTCCCTGTGGTGCCGGGGTCACGCCCACTCGGAGACCGCTGCCTCTCCCTGCCCTGGGGACGAATGGCGGGATGCACGCTGTCACACCGCCCAGGAGAAAGCAGTGCCGTGGGCTCTGTCCTGATGCTTCCTGAGTGTGTGCAGCACCCGCTGGAGGTGACCACAGCTGGATGTGCAGGCAACACAGGTGATCTGGACGGACGTCCTGGAGACAACAGGCCCTTTGTGACCAGAAAGGTTCACACGACTCCAAAACATGATGTGCAGAACTTCACGGACCCAACAGAGGGTCTTAGAAAACCAGGTCTGAAAGATAGAAAAGAAGGGAGGGAGGGAAGGAAGGAGGGACGGAGAGATGGAGGGAGGGGGGAGGGAGGGAAAGATGGAGAGGGGAGGGTGGGGAGAGAGGGCGGAGGGGAAAACCGGATCCTTATTAGAAAGGAGGTCAACTGAAAAAGAGTAACCCTAAATCAAAGCCGTTTCTTTCCTTGGAGTTTGTTGTTTCCCAAAAAAAATGAGTGCAACAAACTTCAGAATAATTTGTGGGACATTTCCCACATCATATTTTATGCAAATCATAATCATTCCATATGTTGTTTGGCTTGTTTATGAAGTTTAAAAGTAACTATTTAGAAAAATGCCTGCCTGATGGGGTCTGAAGAAGCTCGTGCTTTTGAAGCGAAGCCCACATGTCACTGTGAACAGATACAGTTTCCAAGATAGAGATATTCTTCGTAATAACGTCTTCCTCCATAAATTAATCCTCCCTGCCCCCTTTGGCTTTGGTATGATATTAAAAACAGGAGTTTGATTGAATAGTACGTTTGGTTATGCCTCCGTGTCCAAAGTTTGTTACAAGAACACCCTAATTTTTACCGATGTTTATAATCAGTCCAGTGAGCCAACATACAGTACGTTAGTTTTGGATGTAGTGTTCAACGACTCATCAGTGATGTATAACATCCGGTGACATCACAGCACGTGCCCTCCCTAACACCCATCCCCCACTACCCATCCCCCACCGCTTCTGTGATCCTCCATTTGTTTCCCGGAGTCCAGACTCTCTCAAGTTTTGTCTCCCTCTCTGATTCTTCCTCTTCAGCTTTTTCTCACTTCCCCTGTGGTCCTCCCCGCTATTTCTTATGTTTCACATATGAGTGAAACCGTATGATAATTGTCTTTCTCTGCGTGACTTATTTCACTCAGCATAATCCCCTCCAGTTCCATCCATGTCGTTGCAAATGGTGGGTATTCAACCTTTCTGATGGCCGAGTAATATTCCGTTGTGTATATGGACCACATCTTTATCCATTTGTCTGTTGAAGGGCATCTCAGCTCCTTCCACAGTTCATCTATTGTGGACATCGCTGCTATGAACATTGGGGTGCCCGTGACCTTCCTTTCACTACATCTCTATCTTTGGGGTAAATATCTACTAGTGCAATTGCTGAGTCATAGTGTAGCTCTATTTTTAACATCAAGGAACCTCCATACCCTCCACACTGTTGTCCAGAGTGGCTGCACCAGTTTGCGTCCCCACCAACAGTGGAAGAGGGTTCCCTGTTCTCTACATTTTCGCCAACATCTGCTGTTCCCTGTCTGGTTAGTTTGGGCCATTCTAACTGGTATAAGGTGGTATCTCATTGTGGTTTTGATTTGTACTTCTCTGATGGCTAGTGATGTGAAGCATTTTTTCATGTGTGTGTTAGGCATTTGTATGTCTTCTTTGGAGAAGTATCTGTTCATGTCATCTGCCCATTTTTTGACATGATTTTTTGTTTTTTTGGGTGTTCAGTTTGATAAATTCTTTATAGATCTTGGATATCAGCCTTTTGTCTGTAGTGTCATTTGCAAATATCTTCTCCCATTCTGTGGGTTGCCTCTTAGTTTTGTTGACTGTTTCCTTGGCGGTGCAGAAGCTTTTTATCTTGATGAAGTCCCAATAGTTCATTTTTGCTTTTGCTTCCCTTTCCTTTAGAGACGTGTCTTGAAAGAAGTTGCTGTGACTGATCTCCAAGAGGTTACTGCCTACGTTCCCATCTAGAATTTTGATGGATTCCTGTCTCACATTGCGGTCTTTCATCCATTTGGGGTTTATCTTTGTGTACGGTGTCTGAGGACGGTCCACTTTCATTCTTCTACATATAGCTGTCCAACTTGTCCAGCATCATTTATTGAAGAGACTTTTTTCCATCGGATATTCTTTCCTGCTTTGTTGAAGATTAATTGACCATAGATTTGAGGGTCCATTTCTGGGCTCTCTATTCTGCTTCATTGATCTATGGGTCTGTTTTTGTGCCAGTACCATACTGTCTTGATGAGCACAGCTTTGTAATAGAGCTTGAAGCCTGTCATTGTGATCCCCCAGCTTTGGTTTTCTTTTTCAACATTCCCCTGGTGATTCAAGGTCTTTTGTTGTTCCATACAAATTTTAGGATTGTTTTTCCCAGCTCTGTGAAAAATGTTAATGGCATTTTGATAGGAATTTCATTGAATGTGTTAGTTGCTCTGGGCAGCATAGGCATTTTAACAATGTTTATTCTTCCAATCCATGAGCATGGGATGTTTTTCCATCTCATTGTGTCTTCCTCAATTTCTTTCATGAGTGTTCTGTAGTTCCTTGAGTACAGATCCTTCACCTCTTTGGTTAGGTTGATTCCCAGGTATCTTATGGGTTTTAGTTCTATTGTAAATGGAATCGAGTCCCTAATTTCTCTTTCTACGGTTACATTGTTAGCATATAGAAAAGCAACTTATTTCTGTACATTGATTTTGTATCTTGACACATTACTAAATTGCTCTGTGAGTTCTAGTAATTTGGGGGTGCAGTGTTGGGTTTTCCATCATGTCATCCATGAAGAGAGACAGTTTGACTTCTTCTTTGGCAGTTTGCAGGCCTTTTATTTCTTCTTGTTGTCTGACTGCTGATTCTATGACTTCTAGTGCTATGTTGAACAATAGTGGCGAGAGTGGGAATCCTTGTTGTGTTCCCGACCTTAAGGGAAAAGCTCTGATTTCCCCCAGAGAATAATATTCTCTGTGGGCTTTTCATAGATGGCCGTTATGATACTGAGGTCTGTTCCCTCTGTCCCTACACTGTTGTTTTAAACCAGGATCAGGCTCAGGCTGAAATCATGAAGACCTGCCAAATGAAAGGTGACACAGGAGGACAGTGTCGTTTTGGGGGACGCAACAGCAGGCACCTGGTGGGCTTCATTGGGTCCCCACAGAATTCATATCTTGAAACTGAATTCCCAGGACCTCAGAATGTGACAGTGTTTGGAGACAGGATCTTTAAAGAGATGACTAAGGTAAAATGCGGTCACAAGGAAGGACCCCAATCCAGTCTGACTGGTGCCCTTATAAGAAGAGGAGATCAGGACACATACATGTGCAGAGGGATGGCCACGTGAGGACACATGAAGCCTCTGTCATCTACACACCCAGGAGAGAGGCCTTGGGAGACACCAGCCTGCCCACACCTGCACCGCGGACTCCCTGCCTCCGGGACGCGTGATAGTAAATGTCTGTTGTTTAAGCCCTAGTCTGGGGTGCTCAGTGACAGCATCCCAAACTGACTCATGCAGGTGGCAAGGGGGTCCTGTGGGCTCAGAAAGGTTCTTCTGGGAAGGTGGCCCCATCAGAGGGGTGGCTGAGAGCAGCTTCCCATTGGGGGCCCACGTCCCAGCCTCCTGAGGGGAGCAGGAGCTCTCTCCCCCTGCCTTCCAGGAGAGCTTTGCAGACAGGCACGGAGCACCAAGCGGGAAGTTCCACTTTGTTTGGCAGCTTGTACAGACCTGTACTACCAGGTACGTCCCAAGAGGTTCTTTATTAAACATCCCAGGAACAGAAGACGAGAACACAGAGTGAACACAACTACATCCCTTGCCTCCCTCAGGAGGTCTTACTACGGTCCTGTTGACACCAGAATATCCATTTAAAACAAAAATATAGCCTTCCACGGGGCCCAGGGTCTTCATTGTGGCAACGAGCCAGGAAATAGGAAAAAAACTAAATGAGGATGATCATTTCGGGGGTAAATTTCATGTATATTTCCCCTATGCTGACATTCAGCCGACTAATTTATTCAGTCACGGGCTTTAGAAAAGTCTTCTGGGACGCCGACAAGAAGACAAGATTTTATTCTCAGTCGTAAATCAAAATTGCTCCAACTAGATATTCTTGACTAATACCATTAATATTTTGCAGGCATGGAAAATCGTCTCCACAATGCTAGGAAACAACGTTAGGAGCTCCCGGAAAAGACAGACAAAAATGCGTATTTACCTTCAAGTAGGTTTTTCCAAAACCCGAAGCTCTGGTTTGGAGTCCATTCTTCCTCAGTCTAGTGATGAGGGAGGCAAAGTAGTTGCTTGCACAATAAACGAGGGTCTTCGGCCACGGGATTTCTCATAAAATGAATAAGGAGCGGCATCAACATAGAGCTTTCAAAGTGGAGCAGAAGGAACATGGGCTTCCTGTCCCCGAGGGACAGTGCTCAGGAGCCTGGACACGTCTTCGGTGGGTCTGCTCTGCGGCTCACGAGACCGCAGCCGAGGTGTCTTCACCTGGAGCTCTGGATTTTCTCTGGGCTCCTGGGCTGTCCTCAGAATTCAGTTGGTCGGTTGTGCGGACTGAGGTCCGTGTCCTCTCTCTGGCTGTCCCTGGGGGCTGCTCAGCACGTGCGGCCACCTGCAGTTTCTGGACACAGACCCCCACCACCTGCGAGCCAGCATCGCCCAGGCCGGCGGCACAATGTCCCTCTTCAGCTACCAAGAGAGTGACGTGCATCCCCCCTTCGCCATATTCTGTTGGCTAAAAGCCAGGGGCCGGTCCCACCTGCACAAAGGGGGAGGGGCTTCCGTCACATGTCACCAGAGCAAGGGACAGAGAATTTTAAAGATTGGTGAAAACATAATGCAACAGAAGGTGAATTCCTAAAGGAGCCGGGGGGACTCTAGAAAACAGGTGAGTGACCCTAAGTGGAAGTAACAAGAGACGATGTGTGTAATCCAAGGGTGAGACACGAAGGTGGGAAAGAAGTCCTTCCTTGGGCGCCAAGCCCGTGAGAACGCACGGCTGGCAGAGAAGGACGGGAGCAAAAACACCAAAAATGTAATAACTACAACTCACCTCAAAATTTGTTAAAATATAAAACAGAAAGGCACACAGTTAAGTCAGTGACATGGAGAAAACCTCATTAGCAGACAGAAAGCCCCAAGAGAAGCCAATACCATTCCGAGCCAATAAAAGTGGAAGGCAGAGACAAAAGGTCTAAGTTGAATATTTATTCACTGAACCTGAGGAAAAATGTGGAAAAACTGGAAAAGAAGCCAAGACCAAGAACACAAAACCAAAGCAAAATTCTAAACTAAAAAAAACTTACCATGTGCTGATCATTTTTAATTTCAATAAAATAATGACAGAAAAATAGGGCTAAATTTAATTATAAAAGCTAAATAAATAATGCACAGGCATGTTGATTTAAAAAATTCCAAAGTATAAATAAAGACGACAGTACCTTCATAATCTTGTCCAGCCCTAATTTTTAAGAGTCTCATGCTCTACCGACTGAACTAGCCGGGCGCTGACCAGCCCTAATTTTTAAAGGATGGCGTACATCATTTTTAGACCACTTGCAGTAAAAAACAGGAACTTAAGAATTTTATAAGCAGCCAAGTTTTCATGGATGGGTCACAGCAACCAATGACAAGAGCATCAGCAATAATGACTACAGATTATAAACTATTCCCTTGTCTTTCTTGGAAAAAAAAAGAATTTAAACACAATCAACTATGAAGTTATTGGACAATAAACAATTCAAATGTAAACTAAACTAATTTAGATCTAACCTAGGGCCAAAAACATGGACTACAATAACACAATGAAAGTATGTTAAGGATAAATCTGTGTCTAGTGTTTTAAATGTGGCAAAATACTGGTCAATAAATCATACGATTTTAAAAATAATTTTTTTTTACAAAGACCAGTCATGTTCTCAGTATGGATATAAGGAACAGCATGAGTAATAAAACGGTAATAAATCTCTCAGCTTACAGAAGCCAAAATGTGATTTTGATCATCAGGTAATTAAATAATTAAAGAAATAGTTTTGTATGTTTTTCCCTGCATTACTAGCACAGAGGAAAAGGAAAACTAACAATAAAGAAGATCCAGGTGAGGGGGGACAGAAAACAAAAACAAAATAAAACCAGTAACTCCCTAAATGACAATTAATGTAATACTGGGTTTCAAAACCATTTGAAACAGTATCACAAAAATATGAGGTCTGTTGGAGGGGAGTCCTGAGAACTCTATCAGCTTTGATAGAACAAACAGATAAAAGAGCTTAAAACACAAAGTAAATATGCAAGTATTACACACGTAAAGAGCTCCAATTCTGCATTATATGCGGAGAAACAGACGGCCTTTTCAGTGCCCATATTCAGAATCCCCGTTGTGCTGGATCATTCATAAATCCCCAAGGGTAGAAAACAGACCAGCTATATTTGCTCAACATAATGTGACACAGCAGCAGAATTTTAAATGTATCCCTTGCATACGTGTGTGTATATTTTTTTCTTAAATGATAAGTGTCGTGCAGAATGCTCGTTTGGGAATTTTGCTTTGACTCAGAAGTTCGTATCTCATTTAGTAGACGGATGAGCCCCTTGCGTCTACACCCACGATCAGCGCTGAGTTCTCCCGCTAAGCCAAGTGTTCGTCCAATTCTGCTCCTGATTAGTTCCTTTTTTCCAAATGAACGAGATAAAGAATGGATAAAGATAAAAATTTGTTTAGTGTTCCGGCCCTAGAAAGTTCATCCAGGATGGTAGTCATGGGTCATTTCTCCAAAATTAATCTATGCTATTGATATTATCAAAGCTCTGCTCCTTTGGAAAATAAAATCACTATCAAAAGCAGCCTGCAGAGAACCCCCCCACCCCCACCCCCACCCCCGCGTTCTCGGGCAGGTAGCAGGAGACACAAAAGAAACAGTTCCCTAGGAATTGTACAGAAGGGCTGTTAAGAAATTTCCATATAAAGGAACCCGCCAGCTTCTTCTTCCAGAAGATCAGCCCGTCCTCTCCTGCAGATAGGAGTTTTCCATGTTATGTACTGAGGAGAAGACGTTTGTTCCCTCTTCCAACACAGCCGCGGGATCCACAGAGAAAGCCGTCCTGCAAGACATCCGCGTTGGACCTCGGTGCCCCGCTCCCCCCCCCACATTTCCATTTCGAGGCTCCCAGCATGTCAGTACCGCGGCGGCTGCAAGTGGCAGCAGGACGGAGCCTTAGCTCCCGGAGCTCCCCAACCACCCTCAAAATAGCTGGAAGAGAAGCAGTGCCGAACGGGGAGAAAATTGTACTTTACCAATTATGCCCAAAGAAAATGAATGTGTAAATACAGATGATATCCAGACTGCTTTTCCTCTGTGGCTTTTATTCCCTGCACAATCCTCGCTCCTCGATGTGCTCGTGTAGGATCGCGAGAGGAGGGATAAACGCAGACCCTCACTGACCAGCTTCAAACGCAAGAAGAAAGCTGTCCCACGAGTAAATAGTCATTAGGTTTATAGAGCATCTTTTACTTGAATGTCAGAGAAACGTGAACCATTTGACTGATCGCACCTGTAACAGGGATGTGACCCTCAGCTGTGTGGTGCAGCCGTTGCAGAGCCCTCTGCTTGACCTGTGCCCCTTCCCCCTAGAAACCAAGCCCATTCCCGTCTTTTATTTTTTTAAAGATTTTATTTATTTATTTGACAGAGAGAGATCATGAGTAGGCAGAGAGGCAGGCAGAGAGAGAGGGGGAAGAAGGCTCCCCACCAAGCAGAGAGCCCGATGCGGGGCTCGATCCCAGGACCCTGAGATCATGACCTGAGCCAAAGGCAGAGGCTTAACCCCCTGAGCCCCCCAGGCGCCCCCCATTCCCTTCTTTTATTCCCAGCTTCTCAAAGAACTCTTCCCCGCGCCCTGTCCCAGGGCGGTTACTTCCTCTTGTTTCACTTGAATCCCACCTGCCTTTTCTAGGTTCCATGTGTGGCTAGACGGTGTCCATCCTACGCCCATTGGTACCCTGCATCCAGCTCACCGTGGATCCTCTCCTAAGGGGGTGCTGAGCTGATGAAACAGGGACGCGAAGACTTGGAACATGTTTCAGTAGGAGAATACTCTTCTCAGTTCCCAAAAAAAAAAAAAAATCATTTGAATTTAGGTTTCCCTCTGGAATAGAAGGAAGAGTTGCTTGCACCCCCCTCCTCAGCTGGAGGAAACCCCGACCCTTGCTCCCGTTCACACTCTCCAAGGTGCCCCAGCCTCCGTCCAGACCTGCCTCATGCAGTCCTCGGAGCTGACTCGCAGGAAGTGTTTGCACTGCAGGGAAGGCCAACACCCGTGAGACTCTGACTGTGGTCACGATTCATGCAAGGGACCTACCCCGTCAGGTGGTCCTAGTTCCCCAGGTTTGGACTGGTCACTTGG
>JAQQSY010003321.1:0-13055 GCA_028646535.1 Procyon lotor
TCGATTTTCTGCTCCTAGAATTGCTGTTCTTATTCTCTTCTCTCTGCTGTTGCGTTTGCCGGCTTTTAGAGTGATTTCCTCCTCTTTAGCTGGACTTCTGATTCCCAGGGCTCTCTGTGCCTCCTACACCTCCGCCTTCTTGCCGCCTCCTCCTCAAGGTTCTTTTAAACCATGATTTCTTAGGAGGTTTTGTGGTCCATAAGGTGATTAGCTCCTAATTTGGACCTGCTTTTTCTGGGCTCGACAGGGTCTTGGCCTGACCCTCCAGTTAGGCATTACTTCGGGCGGCAACCTTCTGTCTGCTGCATGTTCTGCTTTTTCTGAACTCCCAAAGGTGGTCTGTCTGCCTTTTCTCACTTCCCGACAAGGTACGTTATACCTCAGTAAACAAAGGCAAGATGTTTGCCCGTACCATGGACAAGAGAAAACAAAGCTCTGAAGTGGACGGCTCACACAGTGGGTTGGCCCATATTTGGGTAGCTTAATTCCCTACACGATGCCCTTTCACAATTTCCTCTAGCTTCTGTAAAAACAGCGGTGCTGAAACGTCTTTACGGGATTGTGCATGTCCCTCCCCGTCACTGGAGACCCTGGCTGGACGCACCAGCCGCCGAGATCAGTGGACTCCTCTCCCCTGCGTTCAGGCAGGGGTGGTCCTGGTAGTCTCGTAGGTGGCATCTCATACCTGGAAGGTTTCAGGAACGTCCAGCAGCCTGCCACCTCGCTGTTCGTTTCACCATCGGAGAACGTTGCCTCTTCTCTAGGCAGAGGCCCTTTGTATTGGTTTAATTAGTGAACCCACTTTTTGAGGACCTGCAACATTTGGGCTGTCGTTCGCCTTCTGGCCGCTCGCCTTCTGCACTTGGAGTCGAGGACTGGGGAGGATTCAGCATTGCTCGGTGCATGTGAACACGGGGGGCAGAGAAGACAGGAGCTGTCGTAGAGTTGAGCGAAGAACAGGCTGGGGGTTCTGGAGGTGTGCGTTGAGAGCCTTCCCATTTCACCTCCACCCTCCCGCCTCATGTTCTTGGCCTCCTCTTGGCTTTTATGTATCTTCCGCAGTGCCTTGTTTTCTCTGACGTGCAGGCCACTGTGTGTGTACTCCTTGGTCTGGAAGCCCCTAGCTTTCACCACCACCACACACACCCTTGCTCATCCTTCAGGGAGGTGTCCTGTCCTCTGGAAACATTCCCTTCCCTGAGGACTCCTCCTGTTCTAGGACTCTTACACCGCTCTTCCAGCCCCAGTCCCATCTTGTGAGCCCACGAGCCTGGTTACTGGTGAGTCCTCCATACCTGAAATGGTAACATCAGTGGTGATAAGTATTTGTTGGATTAATGAACAAAGAGCAAAGGACTCAGCTTCCCCAGCTACAGAATGGGGTTAGTTAAAACATAAGTCAGATCCTGACACTCCTGTGTGCTCACAGTGCCATGGCATCTCACTGTAGGGAATGGCCAGTCATCACACTGGCCTCAAGGCACCAATCCCTGTCCGGCCTCATCTCTTACTACACATCTTCTTGGTCACTGCTCTCTGGTCCCGTAGCCATTTCTTCCGCCCTAGAACATTTGCATTGGTTGTTCCATCTTCCAAACATTCTTCGCTTACACTTCTGTGTCTCTTTCTTCAGGTTTTGGGTTTTTTTGTTTTGGGCATCTTTTTTCGTTTTAAAAATTTATTTATTTTAGAGAGACAGAGAGGAGAGAGTGTGCACACTTGGCTGGGGGGTAGGGGTAGGAGGAGAGGGAGAGGGACAGGGAGAAACTGAAGCAGACTCCCCACTGAGCCCAGAGCCTGATGCAGGGTTGAGTTGCACAACCCTGAAATCAAGAGTCAGAGGCTTAACCACCTGAGCCACTCAGGTGCCCGTCTTTCTTTAGGTTTTTAACTGAACTGTTAAACTTGAGTGAGACCAACCCTAAGTCCCCCTCTTTTAAGTACAACTTTTCCCCCTGCCCCTTCTCTGCTTTATTTTCCTCATTGACTGTATTACCAGGCAACATTTTTACTTGTCTTATTTTTATTTTATTTTTTTCCCCTCCCTGGAATCTGAGACATAGGGGTTTTGTCTGGTTCATGGCTGAAACGCCCAACACCTTGAAGAACGCATAGCTCAGAGCGGGCATTCAGAAAGTATCAGCTGAGTCAGAATGAACAATAATGCCTGTTGTGTTGTAGTCCACGCAACAATGTGAGGGAAAGCAAGACGAGCTGTACAAACTTGAAATTATAGAAGCTTCTCTGTTGAATCGTATGTTGTACACCTGAAGCTAATGTAACATTTTGTGCCAGTTAGACCGCCCCAAAAATTTCTTTAGAAATCATTACAAAAGCTTTTTAGGGCCAGTGGCTTCAAGTTGCCCTCTTGTGTCTTCCCACAGAAGGTGTTCAGGTGGTTGAGCTTTCTTGAGTTGTCCCAATCATGCTGGCTGTCATCATTGACATTCTAAGTCTTTGAATTTCTCCCAGAAGTTAGGGCTCATGGTGTGGTTTATTTGCATGATCAGATTGAAGTAATGGCTTGTAGACCCCAGATCCTGCCAGACAAAACAGGACTTGTAGAAATGGACTACTTGGCTTTCATGCAAATGAATAAACCCGTTGGTTTCAGCTAAAGATCACTTCCACGTATGATTTTATTTTTAGGGCCTGACGAGCAAAGGAGCTATTTGTGATTCCAACTGCCTTTTTGACCTTCGACTTCCATCAGTAGGATTCTTGCCTTTTACTTCAGTACAGACCAGTGAGTGATGGGATCAGCCTTACAATTCCTTTATCTGAGTCTCAGCCTTCAGGAGTGATGTTCTTCTGGGGAGTCCATTCCCTCCTAAATTGCTTTTTGACACTTGAGAAATTTACTCTGGTGCGCCTTTTGTCAACAGTTCAGGCTCTCATCTTTTCAGCCCAACTGTACATGATAGTTTCCCTAGCTTGCATCCTGACTCCTCCTCCCTCTCCCTCTCTTTCTTTCTCTCTCTCTTTCTCTCTCTCTCTCTCTCTGCTCATCATCACCACCATTTGAAAAACTCTGTTTGGGTAAAATTTGAAGTATAACATCACTGGCTGTGTATTTTTTAAAGGCAGATAACTTCTTGTGTGATGTGACTGTCTTTGTCAGTAGAGTTTTTTCTGTCACGCCAGTCATGTCCTGAGAGTCAGCATCAACGTCATGAATGTGATGGTAGCCAGTATTCCTCCCCACTTTGTTAACAGAGTTTTCAAATAGAAGAAACAGTGAAAGAATGTAGAGTCGAAACCCGTAGCCTAGACTCGGGAGTTACCTTTGCTTGCTTTGTCAGCTACCTTTGCTTGCTCTGTGACCTCTCAATCCATGTGTCTGTCTGCGTGCCAGTCCACATTTTTTTGAGGCATAAAAGAACACTTAACCCATAGATGTTTTAGCATATCTTAACTAATGTTGAGTATTGATCACCAAACCAATTTCTTTTTTTTATCTGTAGCGTTGAGTTACTTTGCTGTTTGTCTCCCAGATGAATATAAGCTCAGTGAAGGGGGCTTCATTCATGCTTGCTCTATTTAATGATGTATCCTTAGCTCTTTCCAGGTTGTCTTCTGGCTCATAATAAGTGCTCAGTAAATGTGCTACTGATAATAAATAATTTCAAAAAATTTTTAAAAATAAAAATAAATGTGCTGTTGAGTGAATTGACAGTACTTAGAAACCCGTGATGTTAACACTTTACAACTCTGCATCACTGATTGGTTTCCCTTCTTCCCACCTTTAGTTTGGTGACCTAGATTGAAAGATATGTTAGTTTATCAATTAAATCAATGTTTCTTGAACACCAACAAGTAAGCACGTGCTAGTTTCTGGACTAGAGTGATGAGCTGCCTTGGCTATTGATTCATCCCATGAAGAACAGGCTTTAGTGTTGGAACTTCCGTGCAAAGAGCCTGATGCTGGAGTAGTTTAGGTGTGGCCTCTGCTGCTCGGTAAAGTAGACCTGCCTACCTGTGGAATCAATCATACCGGTTAATTAAGCATTTCCCATTGGCTTAGTGTGGAATCAATCATACCAGTTAATTAAGCATTTCCCATTGGCTTAGTCAGTCATGCACACAAAAAGAATTTGCTCAATTTCCTACTATGCTCTGGGAGTCAGCATAAAACATGGTTCCATCTCAAAGAACGTATAGTCTGTCATCGAGATAATAATGTATGAAAGGGACTGTAATTCTTCATGATCTAAGAGTAGGCCTACTCATCTCAGTGTCAGGAAGTGAGGGAATCCCTCAACCAGGAGGTGAAGGGAGCTGAGCCTTCAAGGGAGGAGCAGGTGAGAGACGTGCCAGCATAAGAGAAGATGGCAGGCATGCCCGACAGTCTCCAAGTAGGTCGCCATGGAGCAGAGGTATGGGGCGAGGGGGGTCGTGGATAGGAACGGAAGCCGGAATGACAGGTAGGCTGGCCGGTGCTTCATCCTGAAGGAGGTGATTTTCAGCCAGAAACTGCCACAGTTCCATGTTTGTTGGAAAGAATGCCCAGTCAGGCAGCACACAGGCTTGTGCCAGACGGAGCAGGGAGGAGGAAGGGCAAGGCTGAAGGTACAGAGAGCACTCAGAAATCCATCGCAGAAGCGAGAGGAGCATGATGGTCTACGGTACTAGTTGATTTCAATAGTCAAAAATTGGAGACATCCTAAACATCTCATAGGGTGGACTCGTCAAGATTTCTATCTTGTTGACTTGGTCACGAGGGTTCCTTGGCTCTTATCCCTGGGAGCTGTTGAAATCAGCTTTGGGTTGAGCTAGATTCGGGCCAGGAGGATATATTTATTTTCTCCCTACTTGGCTTTGCATTTCTCTGGGTCCTCGTCCTTCTCATGTGGGTACACAGATGACGTCTGCAGCTCTCGACTTCCCCCCTGCCAGCTTAGTGACAGTAACAGAGACACCCTGACTTTAAAAGTAGCTCTGACTACTCACAGAGCAGCTGTGATTGGCGGGACTCGGATCGTACCCCCATCTTTCAAATGAGCTGTGGTCACGAAGAGTCTTCGAGATCATATGCCCATCTTGGAAGAGGATGGAGTGGGACCACCTAGGGGTCAGGACTGGCACCAGTTCAACCACCTGAATGAAACAGAATCCCATGGCCTGAGAGAAGTGTGGTTCCTTAAAGCAGTGCTGACGGACCAGAACCATGTGGCATCCCAGCTGACAGAAGGAGTTCATGCATCGAAATACTATACTAATTAAACAAGCAGTGATGAGCTATGGTGTATCAACCCCCAAAGGTGCCTGTGGCGCATTTGTAAGTGAAACAAAGTTTACAAAAGAGAAGGTATAGTAGTATTCAGGTTTAATTTGAGTATTTAAAAAAAAAAAACCCATGAGTTGCCTGGGTGGTTCATTCTGTTAAGCCTCTGACTCTTGATTAGGCTCAGGTCATGATCTTGGGGCCTGGGAGAGAGTCCCACGTCAGGGGTGAGGGGGGGGTCTGCTTTCAGTAGGGACTCTGCTCAAGGATTTTCTCTCTCTGTCTCTCCCCTGACCCTGCCCACTCTCACACTTGCTCCCCCACAAAAAATAAAGGAATAAATCTTTTTTAAAAATCCAGTAATAATGGTTATTTCTAGGTGATAGATGATCTGTTATTTTTCTTACGTCTTTTTCTATTGTCTGAAAAAAACTTTTGCATAGAGGATATGTTTCTGTTATAATCAGAAAAACCTAAATATGTAGTTATTTGAATAGGGCCAAAGAAACTGATCTATTGCGGAAGTCTCAACAATAAACATTGAGGCCAGAACTAAGAAAGGTGCAGAGGAAGGAGAGGGTTAGGAGATTTGGGGAAGTTGACATCCTCAGGACTGGGTGAGGGCTGAAGGAAGAGCCCAGGCTGGCTTTGGGGTTTCTGCCCTTGGTGATCTGCTGGAGTGGGGATCCCCACCACGGTAGGGCCAGCTGTGGTTAAGGCCAGCAGACCACCTACTAAAATGAATATTTGCACTTTTTGGTGCAAGTGCTTAGGACTTAGTGATGGAATGGTAGACTTCAGAGACTCAGGTGCTGAGAGAAGGATCGATTTGACTAAATAAAATTTTTGAGGGGCACCTGGGTGAGCATTGAGCATCTGCCTTCGGTTCAGTTCTTGATCCCAGGGTCCTGGGATCAGACCCCACAATGGGGTCCCTGCTCGGTGGGAAGCCTGCTTCTCCCTCTCCCACTCCCCGTGCTTGTGTTCCCTCTCTTGATGCCTTTCTCTGGCAAATGAATAAAATCCTTTAAAAAATTTAATTACATTTGAAATGAGAACACTATTACTGCCTGGTAGAAAATGCATACACCGGGGTGCCTGGGTGGCTCAGTGGGTTAAAGCCTCTGCCTTCGGCTCAGGTCATGATCTCAGGGTCCTGGGATCGAGCCCTGCATGCGGTCTCCGCTCAGCAGGGAGCCTGCTTCCCCCTTTCTCTCTGCCTGCCTCTCTGCCTACTTGGGATCTCTCTCTCTCTGTCGAATAAATAAAATCTTAAAAAAAAAAAAGAAAAAGAAAACGCATACACCTCATTTATTATTTGTAAGCTCTGTGAGGGCAGAAACTTATCTTGATATTGTGATCTCTCAGTACCTAGCTTTTAACCTGGTTTTCTTTTTAGGAGGAGTGCTCTAAAATGGTTGTGGTTGAATGAATTATTCAAGCCAAACTCCTAGTAGTTCTTAAAAGAAGTTACTGCTGTAATCTGCTCAGGAAGCTCATCAAGCTGATTTACAATCATTTGTAAATAGGTGCATCCAAAGTACTTAAAATAATGCTTTAAAAAAAAATGTTCTGAATTATTTTAAGACCACTGTCAGTGTTTAGCAAATCCCCTTCTGCTTGTCACATGTAAAATGAATCTGCTTGCCCCCCCCATCTGTGTAGCATAAGTCACTCAAGAAACTGAGGTGATCTTATATACATTTCCCCCACAGGTCTTTCACGTGTATTTTGGTCTACTTTATAACGTGATTTTCCTCTGAAGCATGTTTACCACTGTAGTTCACAGAGCCTGGAAGATAAACTATTTGGACTATGAGGCTGTACGTAGGATGCTTTAAGGAGCTTGGGCTCTGGGACCGGCTGGTCTGGCTCTGAATCCCCACATTGCCATTTCCTAGCATGTAGACCAGGGTCGTGACGTACTACCACCACCCGTGACCTTGCCCCGAACTTACTTATCTCTACAAACATGTTGAAAGGTTGTCACGAAGATAAAATCAGATAGTCACTGTAAAGCACTTAGAACAGAACTCCGCACATAGAAACCAAATATTAGCCAAATTTTTTTTTAAGATTTTTTTTTATTTATTTGACAGAGAGAAACACAGGGAGAGAGGGAACACAAGCAGAGGGAATGTTAGCGGGAGAAGCAGACTTCCCGCCAAGCAGGGAGCCCAATGTGGGGCTCGATCCCAGGACCCTGGGATCATGACCTGAGCCGAAGGCAGGCGCTTAATGACTGAGCCACCCAGGCGCCCCCAAATATTAGCCATTTTTAAACAATCATATTTGTTGATCTCCTGGGACGGAGTGATTTCCAAATGTGCAGGATTTCCTGCATTTATGATGAAATTTCCAAAGTTTACCTTGACATGTGAATACCTTCTCTTTGAAAAACTCCCAACTCAAGTCAACTCTCTGTTCCTGGCCTCACACAGGGAAAAAAAGACAGCTTGGGCCAGAGTTCGATCTCCGCAGAAAGGTCCTTTTGGCTAGCATCAGCCTCTCTCTGTGACTTTTGACTTAACTCTAAGTGAGTTTAGGAGCATGTGTGTTGAGTCCAGGGCCCTGGGGGATGATGCCACCAGGCAGGTACCCAGCTGCTGGCCAGCTGCTCAGAAGGAAGCCCCACCAGGGCCTTTGGTCACTTCCAAATCACCTGTGGGGCAGCTTACAGCTGAGTGACCTCTCCTGGCACCCCTACCCAGTGTCAGGTGACAGGTCCGGAGTCCCCTGGGAAGACACACAGAGGGTGTGACCTGTGAAGGATGGTGGCTCGGGATTTCTCCTTTGGTCCTCCACAGTCCTTCCCGGCACTTGCAGGTTGCCCTTCCCCTACCTAACACCTCCAGACCAGAGAGAGGAGTGGAAATAGTGTTGGCGTGAAAACTCAGGTGAGCAGGTGTCTGTGAGTGTTTGTACGGTGTCAAAACTGTGTCAGTGCCGAATTACAGTCCTCAGTGAAGGCCCGCCACTTCTCACAAGGTGTTTGACTGATCATGTGCTCCCCCTCCCTCTCACCCTTCAAGCTCTGAGCTAGGGGAATCTTTGACACAAAAATGCATGCACATAGCGGTTCTTTTCTTTTGGTGCCTTGACGATTTTATTTTTGACTCTGAGTATATTGCATTTTTTCCACCCGTGACGTTGTTTTAGGTGGTCGAGTCAAATTCCACCTTTTTCGAGAAGTTCTCATCTAGGGACTAGATAACTGAATTTCAGAAACCAGTATCTAAAGCATGGAGATTTAGTCACCACATAACATTTTCCGAAGATAAAAAAAAAAAAAAAAATACAGTCTCAAAGTTTAAAGTGTCAAGTTCTATTTCAGAATTTTCACAGTTAACCCAAAGTTTGGCAAAGCGCTGTTTTAGGCTGCCTTATTGACATTTCAAATGCACAGGGGCTCTCTTCCCCTCCCTCATCCTCCTTCAAAGCCCCTCCCCACCAGCTTCTCAAAAAGAAAGGAAAAGCAACCATTGCCCCTTGTTGGCAGTAGAATTTATTCACTAATTTACTTTCCAGCCAACTGCAGCCATTGCCTCTGGGCACTTGTTCAAAAACGCAGAAATGAAATAACAGATTGGCCAGACCGAACACAACTCCCCAGTCACAACCCTATTATCTCCTCATTCTGTCACCCCCATTAGGCAGAAGCCCGGGAGACTGGATGGTGATAACACAGTGTTTATGCAGCTCGTTGATGTCCACAGTTCACGGCTTTCCGCTGGTGGTGCTCGCTTGTTCGTCTGTGCGTGGGGCGGAGGAGAGTGAGGCCTGGGGCTTCGGGCACCTAGGCCTTTCCACTGGCCTACCTTGCCCATCTTTAAGAGCTCCCAGGCAGGCCTTCTGCCTGGGAATGAGCTCCTGAATCCTGAGAAAGCCAGAGTTAGATGAAGGAACCAACTTCCTCTGTGTGCTTACTTTCCATCTAACTGTGAAGGAGTATGGTTGAAGCCCCATGTGTGGATTTTTCTGAATATCAAGCATCTCTCCATTTAGGTTATTTATAGCTGCTCTATTCAGGGCAGAGTCAAGCAGAGCAGTCGCTTCATTTAATATTGTAGGGCCTCTGCAGGGTCATATGGAAAACACATTTCTCTGCACAGAATGAATGTGTAGCAGAGGGCGGTCTCTGTTTCAACTATAGAGGATTGTTTTCTGGTTATTGCCGCCTTTGTGTAATTCCTCTTAAAATGATAGGCACAGGAGAGAAGTGTTTGAGGGGGGTGTGGGGTTGCTTCCCCCACGCCTTGGCCAACTATTTAAATAAAGAAGTTTTAGAACTCCCATGATGAGTAATCCAGAAGGAAAATGCCTTTCTCTTCTCGAATAGTCTATTCTATAGACTAGACCCTGCTCCGTGGGGTGGGTGGCTTCTTCGGATGGCTCACATCCCAGTAAGGTTCACCTTTCATTCTATCTTCATTCCCTCCATCTGTTCAGCGTAGCTCCATAATTTCTCTCTCATTAGTGAGGCTTCTTAGGGGAGGTGCGGCGTTGGGATGATGCTGACTGGTTTTGCCCCCAAATCCCCCTTTCCCCGGCCAGCATTGGGTCACACGGTGTGGGGCTGCCGACAGTGGCCTCACCCCCTGAGAACCCTTGATTCGGCCCTGCTGTGGCCACTTATTGGTCAAATCTGGAAGGCAGCATCGCTGCCGGGAGGGTGGCCTGGTGCTGGGCAGAAGGGAGGACTGAGAACACAGAGCAGAATGCTTTTTGGATTGGGAGGGGGTGGGGGGAAAGGCCAGGACTGGGTGAAGGAGGGGTAGGGGGAAGGGCTGGCTGTGGCATTTGGTTCTGCTTAATCCATCCTGGAGACCATTCTCATGTGAAGGTTCTGCTGGGAGTATGTGGGAGCAGACAGTCCCCTGCCTCCCTCACCCCAGGGAAGAAAGAACCAGGGTAAAATGAGAACGTTTAATTAAGTGCACAATGGCTTCCATCAAACATGTGATTGCCGTTCCTTCTTACCAGTGAAGTCCTCAATACCTTGTCTTTTCCTTTCCCGCTCAGCTCACACGCCAGACAACAGCTTTCTGGGATTCGTGGTTGAGCAGCACCTGAACTCCAGCGACATCCACCACATCAACGAAATCAAAAGGCAGAACCAGTCCCTGGTGTACGGCAAAGTGGATAGCTTCTGGAAGGTGAGTCAGTCTGTTTGTGTGTCGCTCTCTATAAAACGAAGTTTGTTGGGTAATTTAATTTAACTTGGATCCGGGAAGTAATCAAGCCAAGTGCCCAGGGCTTAATGGGATCTGCTCAGAAGTAAACAAGGCTGTGCTGGGATTTGGCCGTTCAGCACTGGGGTATCTAATAAAGGTTGTACTTGCTCATTGGCACAGTGGGTGCGCAGCGCAGCCCTTCACTCCTGGCTCGTGGTGGTATGTTATAGCTTCCTCGTGTCCCGTACCTGCTTCTGAAAGCTTTTAGGGCCCCACGGGGGCAGATGTCTCTCTGGAGCAAAGCACTGCACTGAGAGCCCTCTGCAGTGTGAGGGTAGGGTGGCGCTTTAAGTGTGGCTCCGGGGGGTGCAGTGGCCTCCACATCCTCTTAGCTGCGGTGGGCAGTCCCCCACTGGTCAGGGCTGAACTACCACCCGCCTGCCATGGCTGACTGCAGGCGCTTTACTCCAGGAGATCCTGGACTACACAGCATTCTTGGCCACAGCCTGAGACAGGTCTCCCAAAAGCATTGGACCTGGGGGCCTCCTGGATGATTGCCGGAGTCCTTCTGGGGGAGGTACCATGGGAGGGGTGCCAGACTGTGGCGTGACCTGTGGTCCTGACCTCCAGACCTTTTTACATGGGAAGTCTGCCTTTGGATGCCAGGACCGTCATTTTGATTGAGGATGTGTTTATACGGGACACAACAGTCTCCGGGAGTTCAAAACATGCCTCTTACATGCCACTTCCCAGAATGGTCAGGTACCGGGGTCTCCTGTTGTTATGTCTCCTTTATTGAGGAAGTTAGAAATCCAAACACTGGGTGAGTGCAAGTGATGTACAGGGTAAAGAACTCCCTGGTGTTTGTTTTCTGACCCCACGTGCAGGCGAGCCAAAGCCATGCTGCCCTCTCTTTACTAATGCTAAGGATGCTGAAGGGACAATAGAATCGGCCTATTTCCAGGGAAGCTGATTTAATTCTAGGTAATTGCTTTTGCTACAAACATAGGCTAGCATCCTCTCTTAGTTTCGTGCAGTGATTCTCAAAGGAGGACAGTGTCACCTCCAGGGAGCATGTGGCAACGTCTGGGGCCAATACTGGTTGCCACGGTGGAGGGACGTGCCCTCGGCTTGCGGTGGGCAGAGGTCAGGGATGCTGCTGACAGGACCGCCCCGCAACACAGGAGTACCTGGCACAGATGAGCAGTGCCAAGGTTGAGAGACCTCAGCTGGTAAATAAGATTTATTTCCTACGTATATTATTTCACATTTTCTTCTCTCGAGGAAAATAAAATCAGTCGGGACTCTCAGTGATTATTTAGGCTGTTCCCATGAATTTACACATCTGAGCCTCCTCTACATCAGAACCTGTCCTGTGTTAACAGAGCATCTTTCGGCTGACTTTCAGCCACACAGGTTCAAAGTGACATGCTGGGTGTTCTCATTCTCAGCTCAGTTGTGAAGTGGATGAATCACGGCCCTGGGTTTAGGAAGACATGGGCTCTTTAAAAAAAAAAAAAGAAGGCCTCACTCCCTTTTCTCCTCCACACCTGCTCAAAGAAAGCAGTTTGCATGTCTATGTGGACTTGACCTTGCACTTATATCACTTCTGTTTGGGAACCAAGTGCAGCTGCCTTTTAGGTGCCTCTGGCAGTTTTTCAGTTTCACTAGAAAAACAAAATAAATTGGTTCTGAAACCTTTCTTGGTCACCTTTTTTTTTTTTTTTTTTTTGGGATAAAGTAATACCACCACTAAGGAATGGTTTTCTTGATGCCAGTCAGAAGCGTTAGTTGTGAAGCGTTAGTTGTGCTGACCCAAGAGATTTGTGGCATGATTTGGAAGTCCCTCTGACACTCCGTCGATGACCCAACCTTCCTCTTACTGGGCACCGTCCAAGTATTACAAAAGGCTGAATGGCAGCGGGTCTACGTTAGTCTTTGTCCAAATACTCCAAATCTGAGCGCTCCGTTTTCTGTATCGTCATCACCCAGTATCCTTCAATGGGAAAGGTCCCAAAAGGTGGAAAATTCTGTGAAGTTTTTACATGGATTCAGGACCTGTCAAACTTCTCAACACGGTACAGGATGTGAGAATAGTTCCTTGTAACAAAGCCTCCCCGCGCCCACAGTATTCCAGGAACGTGCCCAGAAGACGGGGGTGCTATAAGCAGGGTGCCCCTGCGCCCACATTCCCAGGGTGACATTCGTCACCAACTTCAACCAGCGGGAAGTTGTAGATGTTGTTTTTCCTCTCCCTTGCCCCAGTGTCTCCCCACCCAATCTCCTGTGCCTCTGACCTCTTTGGAAAGAGGGGGTGACGCTGTCCAACCCCGGGGGGTTGAGGAATTTAGGGGGGGGTGTGGGCAGATACAGGATTGGAGCTGACCCTCTGGGGAGCTCCTCCTCCTCCCTCAGATTGCAGGACTCACTGAAATCCTGAAGGTACTTGCTGTGCCGTCAGTCCTATTCCATGTCCTCCCCTCTGCTGAGGGACTGTCCCCAGCTGCTGAGGGGGAGATGCCACCACACGCCCCCCCCACGCTTGGCTGATTCGTTCAGCGGGCAGTCCAGCTCTTTGGTGCCCGGCAGCCGTGACTCTGGCTCAGGAAGCCTCCCGGGATCCGTGCGATTCTTCATGTAGCATCGGAAAACAGGGA
>JAQQSY010003322.1:0-13054 GCA_028646535.1 Procyon lotor
GGAAATCTTCAATGTCGCATATCAGGCTAGCTTAAAGAAGGACCTCTGTTTCAGTTGGGTTTTTGGTTGAAAGACTGAAACTTAACTCTGGCTAACTTAGGAAGCAAGAACATTTGGAGAAGCATATAGGATAGCTCAAAAGAATCAAAAGGAGGACGAGAGACCCACTAGCTAGTGAAGGACTAGGTACTACTGAAACTGTGTACACAGTGGGGAAGAAGAAATCCATAAAAGGAAATCAGGATGAAGGTTTCACAACAAAGGGGAAAGGATGGTGGGTGGCTAAATTTCATTGAATTGAAGATATTATCGATTTAGGAAGCATTTGGCGTACCACTAAGAAAAAAATTGCTGCAAATTATAGCAATAATGGTTTATCTCTTAGAAATTTTATTAGAAGAGCTCATTAAGAGTTCATTTGAACTTTTAAAAACCTATCACTTGTGTAACCATGAAAAAGGAAAATGTAAGCAAAATAAATAGGTTAAGGCAGTGTTCTGGTCCTCAGGGGGGATACTTTGGACCCCAGGGGACATGAGACCATGTCTGGAGGCATTTTTGGCTGTCACAGTTGCTTGGTGTTCTTGGCATCCGGCAGGTCCAGGCCAGGAGAGCTGCTGAGCCTCCTGTAATGCATAAGGTAACCACCTCCCCACCCCAGACAAAGAATTTTCTGGCTCACTATGTTATTAGTGCTGCCAGTGGGAAACCCAGGGCGAAAGGGTTCTTTTTTTTTTTTTTAAAGATTTTATTTATATATTTGACAGAGAGAGAGAGAGATCACAAGTAGGCAGGGAGAGGGGGAAGCAGGCTCCACACTGAGCGGAGAGCCTGATGCTGGGCTCGATCCCAGGACCTGGGATCATGACCTGAGCTGAAGGCAGAGGCTTTAACCCACCGAGCCACACAGGCACCCTGAAGGGGTTCTTAAAACTTGCTCACATTGGGTCTAATTCTTCCAAATCACTCTTGGACTCAGGGTCTTGGTGTTCTTGTTCTGTGCCATCGAAACCTCGGCACCACAGCATTCTGTAAAAGATGGCTCCTCTGTCGTTCCTGGGATTTTTCCAGGCAGCTGACACCAGTTGTGCAAATTTTGATGTCACGCACAGACTGTGCAACTGTGCAGGACTGCCGCGTGGCAGACAGCAGTTGTGAGATGCTTTCAGGCGGGGAAAACATGGAAGACGGTGGTCCTGGAACCAAATTCCACCAGTGCAGCCCACACACCCTCGAGGCCGTAGTATCTGCCAGATCGGAAGGGACTTCCTGAGTGTCTGTCTTGTGTCCCATCTGGTGCAGAAGGACTTTGACGCCGCCTGGCAGTGCCACACACATGTAGATCCCATCCAGGAATCATTCAGACTGAAGATATTTCAGTAGGCCATTGAAAATGTACCTGAACTCCTTTCCTTTAACTCTCCACTCCCTTCAATCTAACATGCAGATGTAGCCTCTTTAAAAGTTGCTTTATTAGGAGAAGGGCTCTACAAAGACCAGTGACTATGCAGCTGGTTGTAAGCCCTATGACCAAATGCTGTATTCTCATTTTTTTCTTTTTTCTTTCCCCTAAGAAAACATTTACACGTGGAATCTCAATTCACGTTATTTTAGATCTCATTCTGTTTTATGAAAATCTTCGGTGATTTGCTTAGTTAACAAGCCGATACCCCCAAATCACTGACATAATATTAGTACACACACTAAAATTGATGGGTCTAATTTGGAATCCTAATTTTGCTTACTACAACATCTCATGGATGGAATAGTTTGGTGCATTGGGAGTCAAGAGTAAATTAAATGCCCCTGTCAGCAGTCTGTTTTTGCTGTTATTCTCTGCTGCCTATTTTGGATTATAGCGGACCATACTGTGTTGGAACTGTAGCAGGCCAAGGTGGCAGGGACTCGGTATGCTACAGTTTGAGTACAGAGTTTGAAACTGTGGTCTCCTGCACCCTACCTCCAAGAGTCAATCTCTGACAGCAAGAAAAATGTGACTACTCATGACCTCTGACCTTTGGCATTTAAATTTCACCTCTTCCACCAATTCCACCAAGGCAAGTGGAAGTGTTTCAGTTTTAATAACCTTTCTTCAAGACACCAGGAAGAAAGGGAATAGCTATGTGATGTAACTAACTCTACGTCAACCAAGATGATTTGCTTGCAGTTTTTCGATGAACATCAGTTGAAAATTTACCCCATTTTTAGTGACTTGGGAAATTACCTTAAATTTGTGAGACTTAAAATAATTAATTTGGTTTAATAAATTAGTCATAAATTTTGTCAGTATCTGGGTAAGTTAGAGTATAACACAGTTCCTTCATTTTTACGATTTATAGCGTCAGGGAAGGGCTTACATCATCAAGTAAGGGCTTAAAGCTTCTTTGTGCATTTTGTTTCTTACAGTAAAAGTGAGATTCACACTGATGGTATCTTCTGTTTAAACTCATAATAATTCATTTCAGTCTTATTCTTAGTTGTTTTCTGCCTTTGGAAGAAAAGGCTGGGAAAGGAAGGAGTAAAGAATCCACTGGAGAACAATGGGGTCTTGTGGGTTAGTGTCACAGTGAAAATATAGAAGTCTGAAGTCCTTTACCTGGTGTGGTGTCTTAGTGAGCTCTCACAAACATTTGTTCAGCTAAATCACTGGATCTGGAACATCCTGACAATCTTCTAGCAAGAACGGACTGTTTTATAACATATACTTGTATGTGCTATGTTTTGTTACAAATAAAAACAGATTACGTCTTTAAAAAGACATTAACTAGAGACTATAGATACTTATAAACCTTTGTTTTTAATTAGTATAGTGTTAAGCATCACTTTCCAGTTGTAAACACAAATCACACAAGTATGTAATTATATACCATGAACCTGCGTGTAATCTCTAGGTGTATAAGAATTAAAAATATCAACAATTTTCAGGGAACAAGTGCTGTTAATAACTGATATTTGTCAATGGTGTATTATGAAAGTGTAGTTTTAAAGTGACTTTTAAGAGATCAATTAATCGGTACTTTCTCAAGGCACTCAACTGTCACAGGCAAATGAATCTCACTTCTGATTTAGAAAGATTTGCAAATAAGGTGATTAAAGAAATTTATATTATCACTCTTCATCTGATGTCCAGATGTGACACATGCCACTCTGCTGTGATGTGAGCATATGTCCCTGCGTCTGGCTCCAGGAAGGGTAGCGGACGGCTTGTGGGCATTGTCTGCAAAATATTCCTTTATATGCGCTTAACATTTAAGAGCTCCTTCTGTAGTATAAAAATCCCTATATAATAGAATTGTTTTCCTATTGAAGCCTTTTTTTTAATGCCTACTGCATTGCTGTTGTTTTATGCCTATTCTTTTTCTATTAGATTTGCTTAAAAGTAGATAAAGAACGAACCTGTTCTCAGTACAAGCGGAATATCGCGTCTTAGCCACCCGATACTTTTTCCCTGGAAGATGATTAGAAGTGCTGTGTATGTACTGGGCACTGGAATCTTTCACCATCTGCCACTCTCATCTTTTTCTCTTCAAATGGCACTTTTCAGTTTTTAATAGAGATGACTGCTTTCTATCACCAGCCATTATAGAAGGTTGGATTATCCAGTCTGTGTTTTATTTGCATCTCTTCTTTTTCCAAAGCCAATTTTTTTTCCTATCGATGCTGTGTTGTTGTAGGATCCTACCCTGAATCCTGGTTAAGAAGCCACTTCTACATGGTAGGAATATTAAACCTGGAAAAGCAGAATCAGTCAAGCATGCTATAGAGATCTGTAACTTTTTTATTGACTGTAATAGCAGTGATGTTCAACCACTTTTTGTTCACGGTTCTTTTGACAGTAATTACAGAATTTTCTCTCATGAAGCCTAGAGTTTGAAGTAACTTGTGCTAAAGTTGGTTTCTACATTTGGAAGTTTCTAGAATTGGTTTCTGAGTGTTCTGTGGTTCTAGAAGTTCCTGTTGAAGTTTCTGCATTACCAATACATGCAATCTGCGAAAGAGAGGAGCTTGTAAGATGCTCTATAAATCATTTATCATTCCTTTCCTAACACTGACAATAGCATTCATAGTTTATCACCCTTTATAAGAACAGATGACTGAAGTCGACATATGTGACGTTTCTCAGTCAGCAGCAGAACAGGACTTGAACTGGACTGGCCCTTAGCCCCACACCGTCTATCGCTGAGGTGTTAGAATCATACTGTCTCACATCATCCTGTAAAACATTTATTCAAAGGAAGCCCGAGGTGGGACTCCAATAGAAAGCTGATCCAAGTGCCATCTGGTTAGAGCTAGGACTAGGAATGTAGAGCTCTGTCAGCCTTTCACCACCCCCCCCTCCCCCCTTTCCCTTCCGAGAGACCTGGGAATCACCTTAATAGGCCCTAATGCTATTAGTGCTTAGTTTGAGAAACCTGTGGTCAGGACACTTTTCTCTCACATTTGGATGCTTTGTGTGCGAGGAGGATACTTGTGCAAACAGCATTTGTTGGATGGCTGCAGTTTTGTTTCTGTTTTAGGTGAGTGGGCAGTGGCCTGATGTCCATTTCCTTGAGTCCAGAAGTCCATATTTATGGATGGTGGTCCACGTAGGCTGGGCCTCACCCTGGTTCAGCCCTCAGTCCTCGCCCTTCTGGAAGCCATCTGCTGATCCTGCTGGTAATGAATGCTGTGTTAGGAAGAGTGTAGAAGAATGTGAGATCCTTCTATGGCAGTTCACTTTGGAAACAGTGGAAAAATACATGGAGAGGGTCCCCTCTTTCCTTTTCTGACCTTAACAGCTTTGCCAGTAGAGCCTTGAGTTGACGAGGACTGTGGGCAACGTAGTTGTAAATCAGATGTAAATTTTTTCTCAGCATTATAGTATTTCCAAACATTGGCACATTTTGATGTTTAAGTAATAACCCCTCCCCCCTCCTTTCCAGGCTGGAGAAAACTGTTAAGAAGCAAGTGGCTCATGTTAACTTTCTGTTAAATATTTTGCTGAGAAAACCCATATTCTTTTGCATCCCACTCATCCAGAATCGGATAGGATTTGTCTTTGGAAACTTTCTTCACAGTTTATAGATGACAGGCACATAGAATATGCACAGTGGGATCACACATTATCTGTTGTGAAGACCATTTCCTTGTATAGGACCTATTTGCCCAACTAAAACGAGAAAATTAAAAAAATCGTAGGTGATGTTGCCTTGTGATTGTTATGTGTTCGGCCCTGTTCTGAGCACTCTATGTATTTTGAATCATTCATCCTCGCTGCCTCTCTTACCCCACTTGATAAACAAGGAAACTGAGAGGTTAAGGAACCCACATCTATGGAGTCCATGCACTTTACCGTCCTATAGTACTACCTTTCTGTGTGTACAGGGAGTACTTTCTTTAAAGTTTTTCATTTATCATTGTGGAAACAAGTAACAAGCATTTAACTTGGATTTTCACATCTAAACCGTAGTAAATAAAAGCTCACTCAAAAATGACCTCTCTTGTGTGCTACTGGTTATTAGATCTGGGCAGCTGCTCAGAATGATCTTTTTTACCACATCCTTTATTTTAGGATCAAAATCTTTGGAGAATTTGTACTTGAAGTTAATATTCTTTATTTATGTTGGCGATAACTTACTATAAAATGCTCTTTTGTGTACATATTTTAAGTGATGGTGGCAGTTTGAATTTCCTGTTAGCTTAAGATTGGGACATTTCTCTTAATTGCTAAGTATGGTGGCAAGTCGTGTGGAAGCCGGTGGTACTCTGCCACCTGAACTTGAGAGATGAGTGTCAGCTTCTGGTCACTGAGGCACATGTGTGCAGAGCAGTGTTCTGAACATTATTCAAGAAGGAAAAAAGAGGCCCAGGCTTTACTTGGATAGATGACTGTGCACTGGAAATCATTTTGCATTTCTCCTTTCATTTTCATCCTTAGGTTTTGTTTTGTTTTTTAAAGACTTGGGGCTATTCTGTTATTTTGTATTGGTTGTGTTGCTTCATGTGTTGGGTTTTGGTTTGTAGTATTTGTTATTATTCATTTGTCTTTTTTGTAATGACCAAAGTATTCTGGTAAGTCATCACATTTAGTGTACAAACTTCTATGGTTTTAGATCAGTTAGAGAGTGAGCTGTTAGGATGATGTGCCTTTGGAACTAGAATATAGAATTCTTCCATTGATTAATATGCAGCATAATGTGTGGAGCAATTTATTGTATACTAGTTACTTACAGCTGCTTCCTTACACATACACTGTGTAGCCCTTGCACGCGTAAACCATTTAATCTGGATTTTTTTTTTCGGGTTATCCCATTAAGATGGTTGTAGTGTGATTTTTTGACATCAAGTATAAAGTATAAAGATAGTTTATTAACCATTAATGTTTTAATTAATGATTTAAATTTGAATTCTGTCACAACTTCTTAGAATGGATAAAATTCCTTATTTCCTGGTGCCATTTTGTGAATGCTGATTAGATTAAAAGAGAAATCCCTTAAAAACTCATAAATTGCAATTTTGCTACAATTCCAGTAGGACGATAGATTAAAACCAAATGAAATCAAAACAAAACAAAAAAGGCAACTGAAACCACTAATTTAATATGAGAAATGTCAATTAATTTAAAAACCATTACCTATACTCTGGTTTCTCTTCAAATCATATAAAGTTTTTGCCTTTTAAAAACCATTTCCCAACAGAGTTTCTGCAATTTTTATTATTGCTACAGAACCTGGTAGGTTTGACTTAAAAAGTCCTCAAACTACTGAAAGCATGGATGTTTATTAGTTTAAAGAAATTACAAAAGAAATATATTATGTATTGAAGAAATTCAGTTAATATAGAAGCATAAAAACGTCCTTTTTCCCACTCCCCTCCTGCCCCTCTTCTTTCCCCCAAGAATACTGTTCACACGTTCATACCCAATGGGAAATGTATTCCTAACCATATTTGTTTGTGGTTTGTGTTTTAAGCAAAATGAGATTGAAGTAATAATGTTGTATAACTTACTTCTCCCCACTGCTCCCAATCTTATATTGTGGTCCTCTTCTCATGTACATCGTATACAGATCTCATAGACTTTAGATCTGATCATATACACCATTGAAGACGACTTCACCTACGAAGAGTAATACTAACAGTAATAATAGTGGTAACAGCGAACAGGTTTGGAATGCTACCTTTGTCCCAAGCACTGGTGCAAGCACTTTGTCCGTACTGGTCATTTAATCCTCCCAGCAGCGGCGTGGAGGGGCTTCTGTCCTGCAGGCACGCTCACATCTCAGGTGCGGTGTCTGAAACAGAGAGAGGTGCACTTGCTAGTCTCATGCCCAGAAAGCAGGTTGGGATTTGAACACGAACAATCTGGAATCTGAAGTCATACTCATCACCACTCTGCTTGACTGTGTTTCAGAGGCTAACTTATTTTCTAGTCCAACTTTGATATTATCTATTATATGTTAGTCTGAATGTCCTCTCTGAGGCCCTTTTGATGTGGTTTACTGAGGTTTCACGTTTTTCAGATTTCAGTACACTTGGTTTTGCCTTGATTATGGAGCTCAATAAATAAGGAATTTAGTTTTGAAAAGAATTCACAAGTGAAGGGATTTTTTTTTTTTTTTGGTATTTTTGTTTTTTTAATTCACATGACTATATTTTGAAATAAAACTGTCAAAATACTGTCAAATAGATGAAAATTAATATTTCAGTAAATTCTGCTTTAAAATGTTGGGAATTGTGTATTTCTTTATGAATCTACCTGTCAACTATACAATTCAGTTTTTATAGACTTAAAGAAAAAAGACCCCAAACTATTGTCCAAGCGAGTTTCTGTAACTTGTTATTTGTACAGCCCCAAATAGGTTTGACGTAGAAAGCACTTTCCTGAAACTACTGAAAACTTGGATGTTAGCCTAACCAAAATTGAGGATAATATCAGAATTTTGATTACTGATTATTCTTGCTCCATTCTCCTTGCCTTTATGTCTCTCCTTTTCCCCTTATAATTAATTAGCCATTTCTGCTTTTAGTATATGTTCTGCCAAAGCCAGCACATCCCTGTCTCTGCTTTTAAAATGTACTGCAAATCCATTTACCTCTCACCATTTCTATCCCTGCTTAGTCCAAGCTAGTGGTTCTCAACAGGGGATGTTCCCACCCCCCACCCCCACCGATGGGGCATTTGGCCATGGCTGCGACCTTTACAGTTGTCACAAGTTGGCATCTAGTGAGTGGGTGGTGGCCAGGGATGCTGCTAATATCATGGATGCACAGAATACCCTCCAACAACAGAGAAAATTGTTCAGTCCAAATGCCATCAGTGCTAAGGTTGAGAAACCCTGGTCTAAGCCATTATCATTTCTCAGTTGTGTTATTACAAAGTCTGCTCCAGGGAGCCACCCTCATCCCCAGATTCTACTCTTCACAAAGCAGTATTAGTGTGCTTTAGACATTTATCTATCTATCTATCTATCTATCTATCTATCTATCTATTTATTATTTTTTAAAGATTTCATTTATTTATTTGAGAGAGAGAGAGGTGGTGAGAGGTAGAAGCCGGCTTCCCAAGCAAGTGCGGAGCCTGATGCAGGGCTTGATCCCAGGACGCTGGGATCTTGACCTGAGGCTGAAGGTAGACGCCCAACTGACTGAACCACCCAAGTGCCCCAACATGCATTTATTTTTTAAATGTAATATTTACACCTAACATGGGGCTCAAACTCAGGAGCCTGAGATCAAGAATCGGATGCTCTACCAACTAAGCCAGCCAGGTGCCCCTAAAACGTATTTTGAATCGTGGGAGTTTATTTGATTAAAACTCTATAATGGCTTTTCATTAGATCTAGCATAAAGTCCAGACCTTTCCATGACCTTCTAGTCCTCTGATTCCCTTTATTTATTCACATGCTCATGCATCATCTCCTTCCACCCTCTCATTGAACGTTACAATGACTTCAGCTGCAGACCTCCTTGTGCCTACCGCTCCATGCCGCCTTTTCCTGGCTGGCTCCCTCTTACTATTGCATGTTCTTTTCAGCCCCACAGAGAGACTTCCCTTGATTACTTTATCTACATTGTCTTTCTTCTTGTCCTCTCACTGTGGTTATCCTTTTCTCTACTTTGTTTCTTCGTAGCATTTTGGCCGTTGATTGACTGTCTCTTCCACTGGAATATAAAGGTCTATAGGGCTAGAACTCATTGTCATGTAGCAAGTGTCAACAAGCATGCATTACCAAATTAAAATAACATTTTATGGGCATGGCTAAGTAGATTAGAAGAGGGTAGAATTTGTCCCAAAGGGAAAAGAGGCAGGGGACTTAACTATATGACAACAGCAACCCCCGTTCCCCAGGTGCTGTGCTGGCGCATTTGTGGACGTTAGCTCTGCACGCCCCCGGGAGCCTTCTGACCAGGCCTGCGTCGCCTGTGTGGCAGCCTGTGGGCAGATGCCCCCTACGTTTCCCTGGGATCTGGGGGAGGGTGGCTCTGCCCTCCACGGATTTGTCCTACAGCCAGAGCGTGGCTCTGAGAGGCTGTGTGCCTCCCCTAACGAACTGACCGACAGCAGCAAAAGGATTCGAATCCCGCTCTTGCCTGACATGCCCCTTTCCCAGCTGTTCCCCTTCAGCAGTTTTTGGATCTTAGGAAACAACTGTGGTTCATGTCTTCCCCTCTAGGAGGCTTCGTTGGCTCCCCGTGTTTGACATGGGGACTACATTTTTAACTCCAGAGGCAGCAGTGTTTTGGTTTCAGGTGACTTAGGCAAAAAATGATCTACTTTTCCACTCTGTCCTGAGACCACTGCTTCATCAGCATTGTCTGCAAGTGAAGGACTGGCATTATGAGAGTGTGGTTTGAGCTCTGGACTGTTTTTATTGGCAATGAAAAACCTACTCAAAATTTGAACTGCATGTAAAATATATACTGTGTCACACATTCAAACTTGTATGAATGACTGACCCCAAATGTGTTTTATTGAAGTCTGTGAGCGTGGGTGTTGGGTTGGAAGTCAGCAAGTCTGCGGCTCCTGCCATGGACCCTTTATTAGTCCCCATGATTTCCATCAAACGTGGTCCCTTTTCCTTCCTTCAAAAGGAGCCCGGGGTCCAATGGATTTGTATTTTGAAAATCTGTGTCCCTTTACCTGGTTTGGTGAGAGTTTTTTGGTTGAATCCTGAGAGATGATCTCTTCTCTGCTTTCCCCAGCCTTCCCGGCTCCTAGGAATCAGGGTCCCCACGAGATGCCCTGGGAGACAAAAGCGCAGGGTGGCCCACACTGGCAAACTGTTCCGAGTTTCAGCGTTCCTGTCTGCTTTGCTATTTGAGTATTGTCTTGTGCTTCACGCTCTCTTGTATCCATTCTCCTATTACCTGTAAGTTTGGTTTTTTTTTCTTGGTTGACTTTTTTGTTTTTTCATTTCCAGCAGCTTGTCATAGGAATGACACACAGTCAGCAAAGTCAGCTTTAGACAGCTTTTTGCAGACAAGAACAACAAATTCACCAGTCAGGGAGCAAAGTGAGAGAAAAATGAAGAACAATATTAGAAAAGAACCCTTTGGGAAGCTGCACAAAAAATGTTATATTAAAATCGATACCAGGGCTTGACCTTTTGTGGTACTGTATATTTTAAAGCCTTCTATTGATTCTCTTTTAATAACATGTTTATTCTAGTTTACTGACATAAGCCTAGGGAGAATACAAAAAAGAAAAGATCAAATTCTTTATTATGGTGGTCATTTAAATTTGTGTCAGGCATTTTTCATGGCAGACTGGTGTTATCTTTATGTATTTAATATATATCATCCTTACACAATATAAGACTGAGAGGTTATAAAAATGGCAGAGTGATTTTTTAATTTACTTTTGCTGAAAGTATGCCTGGCCTTGCTATGCCATGGAAGTGTGGCACCCTGCCGCCACCCCCCTCCCCCTTCAAGATTTTCTTTCTTTTCTGCATGTGTGCAGAAGACAGAAGAGTTTCGTTTTGAATTCCACCCCCCCACCCCAACCCTGAAAATCACTGGTAGTATAATCTACCAGTTCTGGGACCATTTGGAAACAATTCTATGCATAATGACTGCTGTCTCTGACTGTATAACTAATGGCAGAATGCCGAAGAATAAGAAATTGCCTTACCTGACCCTTTTGATCACTCAATCGTGTCATTTCAGAGGCAGAAATATTCATGGCTCTGCTCTGTAAGCGGCCATTCATTGTTCGGTCAGGAAGGCAGCCCTCTTCAGGGTGTTGTCCAGTCTTGAACTGATTGCACTGTGTGCTCACCTCCTCCAGTTTTTCCCATTAGGAGAAAAACAGGATTAATCTTCTTACCTCATTCCAATGATTTTCCCCCAACATATAGATATTAAGAGGTATCCAGAACAGCAGGAAGGACTGGAAAGATACACCTGGAAAGGTTATCCTGTAAATGGCAAATTAAATGAGATTCAACCTGTAGAACATCAAGTTAATAGGCTTGGGGAGAAATAGGATGCTCGGATCTAATTCACGGTTTTAATATAATAGTCCTGTTGTTTATGGGACATCTGATAGCACATGTTGGGAAGCCAGACAGCAATTCCAGGAAGGCTGTAATGAATTAGAGGACATTTTGAAAGGGCAAATAAATTAATCAAGAAGCTAAGAGAATCAGAAGATTGGAGACATATATTGTAGCATGGTGAGGAGAGAGCTCAGCAGGGATGTAGCTCAGGGTCCCTGAGGAGGTCCAGAGAGTTTCGAGTTGGCCCTCTCTGTGAGTCCTTAAGTGCTGTGGGTGTCTGGAGGCAGCAGTGGCCGCCATGACGGGGCCACCTTCTCTGCCCACTTCCGGTGGCCCCTCAGGCACTTGATAAGGGGAATTGGCTCCTGAGCTCCGCCTGTCGCCGAACCCCTCTAGAGTCTTTCTCTGCTTGTCTTCCTTTGTCCCTTTGATTCTTTCTTGTAGGCTGGTCTGCTTTCCTGTGTTCTTTCATCCCCTCACCTGTACTATCTTCCTAATACCCGAGAAGATCCAAGGAGAAAAACAAAGTCAGAGGCACACAGTAGTAATAAATGTTTTATTCTAATTACCAAAGTAATGTGCGCCGTATCCTAAATGAGAGAAAAGCAGCTCAACAAAGTGAAGAAAAAATGAAAATTGCCATAATCCCCACCACATATATAAAACCATTGTAAATATTTTGGTACACTGACACACCTACATGGGGGAAAATAACAGAAGTGGTGTCATATGGTCACTATTGTTTTAATTTTGTTCCTAAGATGTATTGTGGATGTTTTGTCATTGGATAATGTCATGGTAGTTCACCATTAGACACTTAGCCTTCCAAATCAATAGTTCAAAATTTTTCACTACTGTGAACACTGCTTTGACCATCCTTGCTATTAAATTTACACATATCCAGTGTTATTTCCTTTCCTATTATAGTACTGCTCAGTATTTCTTCCTTGGGTTAAATTTTTATAAGTGGAATTACTAGGTCAAAAATTATACAAAACAGGGGCACCTGGGTGGCTCAGTTAGTTAAGTGTTTGCCTTCGGCTCAGGTCATGATCCCAGGGTCCTGGGATGGAGCCCCATGTCTGTCCTGCTCCCTGCTCAGCGGGGAGCCTGCTTCTTCCTCTCCTCCTCGCGGTGCTTTTTCTTGCTATCTCTGTCGCTATCTCTGACTCTCTTTCTCTCAAATAATTAAATAAAATCTTTAAGAAAAAGATGATGCAAAATATTATTGCCAACATACCTTCAAGAAATTGTGCTAGTTAATTCACTACCAATGAGTCCGTGCTTTTGTCCCACTGTTGCAGATTTTGGGAATATAGTAGTAAAAGCAGTGTTACATTATGCCCATATAATGATACCTTATCATATATGTTTATTTGACTAGTGTTTTCATTAAGTTTACGTGGGTGGTTCTTAATGGGATGGAATAGTCTTTTTGTTGGTCTTCTTGTTACTGAAGGGGTGCCGTGAGACTTTAGGCACCTGCTAAATAACTTGCCAGATAATTTTGGGTTATTAAGTCAGTATAGACTAAAAAACTCAGTTTAAACTATTAATCAGGTTTTTTTTTTTTT
>JAQQSY010003323.1:0-13053 GCA_028646535.1 Procyon lotor
ACCCTCCCTGGGCATCCCCAGCCAGAGCCCCCACTTTGCCCGAATAGACCGTTCTGCCGGGGTTTCCGGGACAATCTCTCTGCCTGCTCGTCTCTTTCTCCTCCTGTGCTTTTCCTTGAGGAGCACAGGCCTGGGTCCCGAAGATGGGCATCTTAATCAGACTCTCGTCTGGAAATGGAGCACGCACCGCCTTCTCACTTCTGCATTTCTGGAATATCTACCCCCTCCAGCCCCACACCTGCATCAGCTTACATTTTACAGACCGAGTGGTCTTGGGAACATGTTTGTTCAGGGCTCCGTCCCCAGCGTGCAGCCAGGGTCACCTATGGGGGGATCACCCTGCAGAGACTCGTGGAGATCCTGCACGTGCGTACACGTCCCCTGCCTGTCTCCTCGCCTCCTCCACCATCACAGTGATAGAAAATACTGCTTCCCTGTGCCAGGCGGTAGTCAGTGACTTTATCCATAACTTATTTGATCTCTGCCACCCTCTGAAGTAAGTACCATTGTTGCTTGCAATTTGCAGGTGAGAACATGAAAACCCAGAGAGGTTAAGCAACCTGCCCAAAGTCACACAGCTAGGGAGACAGAATCTGAACATAGCATTCAGACCCCGGGGGCCCCCCGTGCATCATGGCTCTGTGCACCTTGTCATGGAGAGGGTGGGGTGTTCCCTGTCCGGCCTTGGCAAATGATGGATGATTGTGATGAGGAAGGGACATATTTGGGAATTCTGAATTATTCTGTCTGAGCCCCTTTTGGGGTTAAATGTTATTTGGAAAAACTTCACGGAGAGGAAGCTAGTACTTAGAGATGCCATAAAATTGATCCTATCATCGTTTCAAATTGTCAGCAGATATTCCCAGTTGAAGGGAATATGTGTTTCATTCCTCAGATGAATCAACAAGAGAAATGGGACATACTTGACCCAAGAAATAAATGTCCATGTACATATATGAGTCAGTATTATCGTTTGGGAGTTAATACTGCTTTTATGCTGAGGTTAACATCATTTCCTTATAGATCCTTGTGATTTCACTTCTTTCTGCTGCTTTGCTCCTCTGGTCCTTTCTTAGCTCCTTTATACCTGCAGAGGGGCCCTTTCTTCCCTTTATGAGAAAGCCGTCGGACTCCAAGGGCCCTGGGAGCACATTTGCCAGGATGCCCGCTCAGGGCTCAGAGCCCCGTCCAGCCCGGCACAGTTTCTCCCTGAGCCGCACTGGCTCCGGTTCTGTCTGTGACTTCTGTGAAGTCTGCGTAGGATGGCTGTCGTGCTCCCACCCGGGGGGGCTGGGGGGCCACCGTCACGAGGAGGCGGGTGCCGTGTGTAGAGCTCAGGGTGTCACCTGGAGAAGTCAGCGTGACGTCAAAATAAGTCAGGACGGCAGTCTGCAGTTTGCCGTGCTTTCGTGAAAGAGCTGGAATTTTACGAGGGAGGGAACACGTTCTGTGGACTTCCGAAACATCTGTTATTTGGATGCTGGCTGCGTGAGAGCTGACCGCGTTCAGTGTTCATGAATGACTTTATGAAACGTCGTGTCTGTCATGGAACCCCAGCTACTTTGGGCTTGTAATCGAGTGGACGCGGTTGCTAGATCCAAAGCGACGTGGGAACTGGCGAATAATGCAACCTGTCCCTGCTGGGGGGCGGGGGGCGTGTGCGGGCCCCTGCGGGCCTGCTGGGGAGCTGCCAGCACCAAGGGGAGTGACTTCGAGCCTCCAGGCTGGAGCAGCAAGTTCTCGGGGAAAAATAAATCCAGAGTTTAGATTATTTCCTATTAAGAGTTGCTTAGCAACACCTCGCTGAGCTTCCCCAGCACTCAGTATTTCAGATTTCCTTTTCTCAGCAGCCACTCATCCCACCCCCTCCCCGCTCAAGGAAAGGAGCGAGGTGTATGCCCCCAAGCAAATGAGAGGTTTGCGCGGAGGAGACTCTCCAGTAAACTTTTAGATTCGGGGTAAACAAATAATTGGGGCAAACAGGTGAATACTGTATTTTCCATCATCACCGTGAGATTTTTTTCCCTTTCATTCTCTATTTGTAATGCTTGATGAGTATATATATATATATCTTCTGAATGTAATTTCTTATTTGTAGAGTGGGCTGAAGTGTTTTCAGGTCCTCCAGGTTCTGATGGACTCCTGTACATCTTGTCCGCCGGGTCACCAGCCCCCTCAGCCTGGGGCTTTGTGTATCTCTGTTTCTGACCCCAGCCCAGCAGCCAGGACGGGGGACACAGGGGGCAGGCAGGGCACCAGTTGCGCTGGGAAGGGTTGAAAATGTGCCCGGTGAGGAGCAAGGGGGAGGTGGGGAGGGGAGAGGAGGAGGAAGGTCCAGTTCTGCCTAAAGATGGTCTGCTTAATACTTTTAAGCCCTGCTCTGACCAAATGGAGTCTTCCTTCCAGGTATTTTTGTCCAAAGGTTTGTGTTCCCTGCCAGGGATGACAGCAAGGAGAAAACATTTCTCCGAGATTCACATCACTTACTTTTTAGACTTTATGGCCTCAGAATGGGGTTTGTAATTATTCCCTCATCTCAGCTTCACCACCACAAGATAGGGGCATTTCTCTCTGCTCTTGGGGTGTGCCCAGACGCCCCCCACGAGACCCCCAGCCGCCAGCACTGGCTGCCACCCTCCAGAATGCACTTGGGAGTGGTGGCTCCTCGGGGCTGCTCTTGAGCTTGTGCCCACGTGCAGGGGGAGCTCCCGGAACTCTCCAGAGCGGTTAAGGAGAGACGTTCACCAAGAAGGGTGAGCTGACCTCGGCCCCCGGGGGAGCGTGCAGCTCCGGGCTGTTTGCAGAATTCGGTGCCGCATCAGTGTCTAAGGGCTGCGAGAGCCAGTACCACGGACTGAGTGCTTGGGACAGTACACCCATCTTGCCCTCCAGTTCTCGAGGCTGCAGGTCCGAAATCAAGGTGTGGCAGGGCCATGCTCGCTGTGACATCAGAGAATCCTTTCTTGTGTCTTGCTGGCTTCTCGGGGTGGGCTGGCCGTCACGGGCATCCCTCCGACTGTAGTTACCTAGATAGCCTCTGCCTCTGTCCTCACATGGGTGGGGTCAGTGGATCTGTCTGTCCTCATGTGGCAGTTTTCTTGTCGGGACGTCGGTCATGCTGGGGGCCAGCCTGCTCTTGTATGACCTCATCTTCACCAATTACATCTGCAGTGACCCTCTTTCTAAATAAGCCCACATTCTGGGGAACTGGGCATAGGACTTCAACATAGCTTTGTTTTCTTTTTTCTTCTCTCTCTTTCTTTTTTTGGCGTGGGCCCAGAACTTAGTCCATACGAAGTAAAAGAGAACTGAGATGGGAGGAGCTGTGGGTCTTACTTGTGCACATGGTGGGCACAAAACACACATGATCTCGTCCGTTCTCTCTGCCTGCGCATGGTGGGCACAAAACACACATGACCTCGTCCGTGCTCACAGCTGCTACATGATACGTGGACCCTGTGCAAAATGCAAATATGGGGTGTCAGGTTCAAGGTATGTTAGGAATTTCAACACAGTCTCTCCAGGGTGTCAGACCCACTGTGGGCCCCTCTGAGTGTGGGTCCTGTGTGTCCACACAGGGGTGTGCACTGGGGCCTGGGGCTGGGAGGGCTGCAAGGTGGTTGGTCTCTGTTTCGAAGGCTCCGAGACCCAGCTGTTGGCGCATTGATGGTGTCACGAGACTGCTGGGTCTTCCCGCTCCCCCGACCCCCCTGCTTTGCTTCAGGGAGGGGATGATGCTGGTGGGACAGAAGCATCCTTCCAGTGTGGGGAGCAGTCCACACCTCAGAGGAAATCAGTGAGAAGAAAAGGTGGGGGAAATTAGAGATTTGGAATGGGTCCCTTGTCACTGCCCGGGGGGAAAACCCAAAAACTTGGAACAGAAAACCGTCCTAAGCCGAAGGTGGAGTAGTTTTGCCAAATAAGTGCTTCAGCTCTGCCACACATGATTGATGACTGCTTTCATTTGCTTGTTCAAATTCAGCTTTTGTTTTAAAGAGCAGCTTTCATTCTTGTGGTTCTGTTAATATATACCACTCTCCCCGAGTCCAGATTGTGTTACATTTATTTTGTCATAAGCTGGTTTTAGCAATTTTGCTGTCTCATAAATTCAGAGCTGAGATTAATAAGCATACTTTTAAATCATCCGTGTGATAATTTTACTCAAAGGAGGATGGCATTTCAAATGTCCATTTCTAAACACCGATGAAGTAATACTCAGTTTACCCTCCCACCTTAAACAACTGGAAAATTGGTACCAATACAGGGAGTTACGGTTTAGAGACACCGGCTAAGGGATACTGCAGGGAAGTGACCTTTATAGGAAGGGAGACAAAAGAGGGGGGCGGTCCTATGATTGCCCCAGCTTCCTGCCTCAAGGGAGGCAGGACCCAAGCAGAGCTCAGCAGTTTCATGAAGTTGAAGAACCAGAGTTCAGAGTTTGGGGAGGTGATTGCACTGGAATTCTCAGGACAGGAAACCAAGGAGGAGAGATGAGAGAGCTACACAGAGAGAGAGAGAGAGAGAGGGAGGGAGAGAGAGGGAGAGGGAGAGAAAACTGTGGAGACTTGTGGATGGTCCTGCGAAGTCTCCACCTAAGTATCAATTTACCCATGCGGTGGAAGGAACCTACAGTTTCCAAGAAAGAACCTTCAGGAAAGAGCAGTTGGAATGATTCTTGGTACAGGTCCTGGAAGAACAAGGTGCCAGTGACAAGAGGAACATTTCCTAATGTAAAGGGAATCTGTTCATCAAGACTTAGCAGTTTCAAATGCCTGTGGACCTTATAAGAGATTCCAAACAGGTGATGTGAAAATCCACAGTCTTACTCAAAGATTGCACCACTCTTTTCAAAACGGATGGGACTATAAGAAAGTCAGCAGAGGTAGAGGAGATTTTGAAAGTTCTGTCAAACAGGTTGATCTGATTGGTGCTCATAGACTACCCCACCCAACAACGCAGAGCTTGTGTTCTTTCAAACACACATGGAACATTTTTCGAGATAGACCATATTCTTGACTGTAAAATTCCCCTTGAGAGTGAAAGGATTAACTGTCATACAAAGTATGTCCTTTGACTGTAATGGAGTTCAGTAGAAATCAATAACACAAAGAAATTTGGAAAATCAATCAGTAATTGGAAACTAAACAATACATTTCTAAATAGCCCATGAGTCCGAGAAGAAATTATAAGGGGGATCAGAAAGTATGTTGAACTGAATGAAATGGAAATGTGAAACCTCACAACTTGGGGGACGTACCCTAAATGGGGCTTGGCAGAACTTATTGTATTGATTATTTATACTACGGAAGGTAAGGGGCTCAAATCAGTCATTTAGGCTTCCACCTTCAGAAACTAGAAGAGGGAGTGCCAGTTAGAAGAAGGGAAATTCAACAAAGGAGCAGAAAACAATGAAGTTGTAAACAGACAATAGAGAGAAATCAATGAGACCAAACTGGTTCTTTGAGATGGTTAATAAAATCGATAAAACTCTAACTAGACTGATCAGAAATAATGAAATAAGATGAAATTTCCAATTTTAGAAATATGAGAGGGATAGTGACTATAGGTCCTACAGTGTTTAAAAGGTAAAGAAATGTTATGAACAGCTTCTTGCCAAAAAATCCTACAGTCTAGGTAAAATGAAAAAATTCCTTGAAAAGCAAACTAACAGAGCTCATTTAAGAAGGAATAGATAGCCTGAGTAGCCCTATGTATATAAAATAATTTGAATGTGTAGTTAAATATCTTCCCACAGAGAAAACTTAGGTTCAAATGTCTCTTCTGGTGAGTTCTTACCAAAATTTTAGGATAAAATAAACCCAATACTACACAAATTCTTCCACAAAATAGAAGAGGGAATATTTCCCATCTCATGTCATGAAGCCACCATTGCTTTGATACCAAAACCAAAGATCTTAGGAAGAAAAAAAACCAAGACCAAAACTGTCATGGAAAAGAAAATAAAATATTATATATCTTCATATATTTTATAGGTAAAATATAGTACAACCAAATGGGGTTTATCTCAGATATTCAAAGTTGGCTTAACATTAAGGAAATCAGTTGGTGTGATTCGTCATTGACATGATTTCCGTAAACACGGGACTCTTATTTCTGGAGATGCAGAAGAGGCATTTGCCACAATTTGACCCCTGTTCATAGACTGTCTCTCAGCAGGCTAGAAATAGAAAGGAACCACCTGAAACTGATTCAAGGCAACTGTGAAAAAGCATAGCATGGTTCCTGATCGTGAAAGACCGAACGCCATCCCCCTGCGATCCCGAGTAAGGTCAGGATGATCCCTCCCACCATAGTGGTCTCCTCAGTATTGTGCAGTCACCCTAGCTAGTGTAGACGGCGAGAAGAAGCAACAAAAGACTTGCAGACTAGGAGATAAGATGTCAGGTGACTCTGTGTGTGTGTGTGTGTGTGTGTGTGTGTGTGTGTGCGCGCGCACGCGCGCACGTGCACATGCGTGCACTGTCCCTTATGGTACACTCAAGCCACGTGTAGCCACGGAGTGCTTCCATATTTTGGATTGAGAGATGCTCCCAGGTATAAACACTTATTTTTAAACACCAAGTATGAAAACAGGAATGTAAACTATTTTATTAATAGTTTTTACAACTCATTACATGATAAAATGGTAATATTTGGGGAAAGGTAGGCTAAATACGATAAGTATGTGTTGTTAAAATCAAATTTTTTAATTTCGATTTTTTAATTTTGATTAATTTTAATCTACTTTTAATGTGACTGCTAAAAACCTTACTATTACACGTGTGGCCTGCATTCTGGGTGCCTGGAATATTGGTGTGTATTGAAAATCCAGTGGAACCTGAAAACACTACCGGAGCTGATAAGTGGCTTTAGTGAGGTTGCAGTTTTCAAGGCTGAGATACAGAAATATATTGTACTCCTGAATATTAGAACCTTCCAATCAGAAAGTTAAAAAAAATGCCACTTAATACAGCGTCAAAAATATAAAATACTTAGGAATAAATTTGAATAAATGTGCGTAACTGTTCTTCATGGAAGACTAAAACGTTGTTGACAGAAATGAAAGAAATGAAAAAAAAAAAAAAAGAAATGAAAGTAATGAATGCGTAGAGAGAGGCAGAGTCTGTTCATGGACCCAAAGACTTGATGTTCGGTTGCCAGTCTTGCCCAGGGTCATCCTCTGTAGCTTCAGAGCGATCTCAGTGAAAACTCCAGCAAGCTTGTTTGTAGGGAGTAACGAGCAGAGTCTAATATGTAGATGGACGTGCACAACCCCTAGGATAGTCAGAACAAGTTTGAGAAAGCAGAGCATGGAGAGGTTACCCTACCCAATTCAGGCCATCTTATCCAACGACAGTAATCAGCATAGTGTCTCACACACTTAGGCCAGTGTGATTCAATAGCTTGTCCAGAAATAGTCCCACACGTATACATGGTCAATTTATTTTTGACTGTATTCCAGGTGAGTTCAATGGGGAAAGTGTAAGCTTTTCAACAAGAGCTGCTGAAAACACTGCCTATCCGTGTGCAAAAAGTAAACTTTCACCCAGAGCTCATGTAGTGCATAAAAATCAACTGAAAATGGATTGTCGACTTGAAATATACTTATAAAATATAGTTATGGCACTTATAGAAAAAAAACCGTGAAAGCAGATCTTGGTACCCTTGGGTTTGAAAGCCATTCACCAAAAACTGTGACCTATTAAAGGGGGAAAATTGGTAAGAATTGATCAAAATTAAAAAAATTTTTACTATTCAAAGGCACTATGAAGAAAGAGACCATGGGATCCACAGACCAGGAAAAACAAGTACAAAACATGTATCATACCTGACAAAGAACTTGTACTTTGGGTATATAACAGATCTTTACAACCCAATTTTACCTACTTTTCTTTAAGATTTTATGTTTATTTTCTGAAGTAATCTCACAGCCAGTGTGGGGCTTGAACTCCTAACCCCGAGATCAAGAGTTTCATGCCCCACCGGCTGAGATGATTCCTTGAGCAAAGATTGATTACCTATTAAACTTTAAAAGATGGGCAGATCAATTGCTGAGTCACCTGAAATTCAATTTCTGTTCATCCTGTTTTTAAAAAGAATATTTTCCATTTTTTGGAAAGATTTCATTTGTTTATTTGAGACAGACAGAGATAGCGACCAAGAGAGCATGAACAGGGAGGAGAGGGAGAAGCAGGCTCCCCGATGAGCAGGGAGTCCGACGTGGGGCTCGATCCCATGACTCTGGAATCAGGACTTGAGCTGAAGGCAGACGCTTCACTGACTGAGCCCCCCGGCGCCCCAGGAATGTTTTCCATTGAACATGATACACATATACAAAATGCCTAGATCATCATCTGTATTTTCTGCAATGCTCTCGATATGCAAAAATCACTTTTATTACTCTTTTTACCCCCAGCTTGGGGATATTGCTAAAGAATTAAATATTGGGAGAGGCATAAAAACACAGATGCATTACTCTAAAAGTTGTGAAATGGTGAGGTAATGTTCACTTCTGGGAGAGAGACAGACTTATTTTCTTGTAAGAGGGAAATAAATGGGAGTATATTATAAAATAAAAAATAATCAAATCTCACTTTGTCCTTTGAGCCCAGATGTGGGTCAACAGACCAAGGTGTCGGAGGGAGAACTCCCAAAGACCCTGTCTTGTGCGACAGAGGGGAATTAGTATGGGGTCAGACTGCATAGACCGTTTGGTAGGCAGGAAAATGAATACATGCAATAAATGGACAAAATAAAGAAATTGATTACCTTACAGGAAAAAGAAAATCGGATGCCTACTGCATTCCAGATAACAATCTGAATTCTAGGTGGATTAAAATCTGAGGAAAGCACATTATTAGGGTTTTCATAAAAATATAGAGGGAAAGCTCTTCACAATAATGTTATAGAGAACCTATGAAATAGAACACGGCATGAAAGGAAACTGATGAAGAACCGGAGAAGGAAAGGCCCATCCCAATGTCATGATTGCTCTGTGGGTACAGAAGAGACAGTCTTCCTCGTGTGCCCAGGGAGGCATGTGGACAAATCAGTGGGGAGCTAGATTAATCAATTGCAGTGTTTTCTCTGAAATGTTAACTAAGAATCAAATGAACAAAACAGATCTACATAAATCAACACTGGTAGATCTTAAAAGCATAGTGTTGAGTGAAACGGGAAGCTTCAAAATTATACTGATACTGTATGGGTCCACATTTGGAATACTTCGGAGCACAACCATTAGATGAAAACACGGGTGAGAAAGGGTAACCTACTGATCTTTGCCTCCTGGTTCTTTCTGGGAAGGAGGAAAGAGGATGTGAAAGGGAGATTTTAGCTCTGACTTCCCCAGCATCTCTGTGTTTCCTAAACCTCATAATACATGTGAAAGTATAGAATCCAAGGCAGTTGGGCATCATGTGCAATGTACAAGGGGATTTGTGGGTGGCGGTCCTGTTATTTGTTATACCTTTAAAAACTCTGATTTTCCTTTTTTTTTTTTTTTTTACCTTTCTAGTAAAATTTTAATCTTAAAAGGAAATCAGAGGTACTGACTATGACTCTGCCTTTCACCTGCATTTGCTGGCTGGCTTTGAGAATCCAGTCCCGTTACCTGCCTTGCAGCTGAGGGCCGCCCAGCCCCCTCCCCCCTCCCCCCTGCACTGCTTCCTCGCCCCACAGCCTCTGCTGGTGATGTTCTCCATGAAAACTCAGCCCTCCTTTCCCCCAGCTCCCCAAATTTGTGTTAGTGTTACTAGTTTTAATAAGAAGTATTCTATTTTTGAAACTTAAAAAACATCATGTAGCACTCTACAAATGCCAGAGAATAGAGTCCTGAATAATGGTGGGATTTAGTCACTGGGATCTGCATTTAACAATGAAGGAAGATCCAGTCACATGTTCAGAGATTATGCTCATTTATAATAAGTAACTGAAAGGTGACATCATTACATTTACTTGGAATGATTACTTGGGGGACTAGTGGCCGTAATCCTTAAATCCGATAAAGCGTTTCTTATCACAATTAAACATTTATTGTTTTTGTTGGTTCCCGGCGATTCTAAAAAAATAAACAACAACCCAAAACCACACAAACCAAACTATTGAAAAAATATGGTGAGAATGATTAAAAGGAAGGCATCTAGGCCTTGGAATATGCATTCCCCTGAGAGTGACCCAGTTTTATCTTTTAACAGTTTTCCCTGCTGACCCACATGATGGCAATTATATCATTAGCATGAAAAAATTAAATAAAATAGTTACAGATTGATCAAAATCCTGCCAGTCTCTTCCTTCCACTGCCTTCTGCATGTCTTCTCTGAAAGTACCTGGTACAATGGAATGGCAAGGACTCAGTATGGCGCGTGAAGGGACTTGGTCAGCATCTCTTGCTTTGAATTCCATGGCAGCTTCCTGCTGCATACATCTTTGAGGAAGATGCAGCTCAGAATCTAGAAAGGATAATCAATACGCAACTCCTTTCCTTGTTGGGAATGCAAAGTCACCAAGGCTTAAGTAGGAGACAGATGGATGTTGCATGCTTTTAGGATGAGCACAGACTCTCAGGGCTGTCTTATGAACTAAAAGTGGAAACATGCCTTTATCATTTGCAGGGCATCTATCTGCTGGTCTCTGGTGTGGCCTCTAGTTATTTGTGAGTTTCACAGTGGTGGGGGGGTGGTGGAGAGCCCAGTGTCCCTAGACCTTATGGGGTAGAAGTAGGATGCTACAAAGTTGTACTAAAGGATCATGATTATCAAGAGCAAATTGTTTCAGCTAGGATTTCTTGGGGGTCTGTCTTGTGGGAGGGCTGCACGGGTCCAGAATCTTCTTTTATTGCTTTATAGGATGATCTGATTGTGGGGAATTCACTTTCACCCAAAATGCCAATTAATGATTTTATTGCTACTCAGAGAATGTTCCTGTCTGGTAACCAAATACCTTCTTGAGGGGATTGGGTTCCTTGGGGACCCTCTGCACTTGTGTGTGTGTTGGAAGATCAGACCAGAACTAAGTGGGTTATGGCTCTCCTTGGGCATTTAATTCAGGCCACAAGAGAGTCTGAGGAATATCACTGTTATACAGAGAGGTCGCTGTTTTGGGCAGGTTATGTTGGGCCAAAGTCGGGCTGTGCCGCTTGGAGATCTTGAGGGATCAGTATCAACATCTGGCTAATACTCAAGTCAACCAACTTAAGGTCCCCTCCATAAAAAGTGGCACAGGGGAGAGGGTGAATGTTTTCGTGATGAGAGCATTTTCCCCTCTACTGGAGGAAAACCTAGGCTTGCTTCGGTGGGCATCCTCTTTTCCGGATGGCCCTTCACTCATTATTCAGACATGTCCCAGAGTGAGAACTTGTCCCTTTGTCAGATCATGTCGTTGGAATCGCCTGTAGACCTGGAGTCTGGCCAGCAGGGACGGTTGAGCATGGAAGGAAACTCATTTCTAAGCACTGGAAACACTCCCATTGCAAATAAGCTGTTACTTAATTAAATGAGTAACTTTTCCTTAAGAGTCTAAAAAGATTTCTAACTGATTCCAGTTGAGAAAAAGCCCTAGAAGTCCTTGGAGAACGTGTCAACTGTTAAAGGAACAGCTGAGGTTCCTTTCTGATTTTCAGGACAGGAGGTTGTGCATGTGGGGCTTGTGTTGGGGACGGTGCCTCCAGGGGCTCCAGCCTCACTGGTAACCCTGGGGGGGCTCATGCCCCCCACGATTAAATGGAGAACTTGGGCACCTATACCTGCTAGATATGAACAATGTCCTTAGGTTGGCAGGTATTTTTTTTTTCACACAACTAATGAAGTGACTTAGTAATGGTGAATTTCTGTAGATAAAGGCCACTGTTGAAATTTTAGGACCTCTTGGAAATCTCCCTGCGTCTCGTTGTTTCTCGTTTCAATTCAACAAGTAGTTCTTTTTAGTAACTTGTATTTGTTGTTGTAGGTGCCTGCTTCTAGGCTGTGCTGTGAGGGCAGAGGGAGAAGAGGCAAACACTCCTGGTCTCTTGTGGAGCTTACATCCAGCCGGGCAAAGAGTAAACGTAATCTGCAGCACATCACTAAGTTACAGACTTTTTTGGGCGCAGCGAGTATTACCGGGAAGGGAGGGGAATGAAATAGGTAAGAGGGATGAGTGCTGGTGGGCTTGCAATGATCAGTGGGATGGCGAGGGGCCGTCTCCTGGAGAGCCTCCAAGGAGGAGGCTGGAGGGGTCAGCCTGGTGGTTTGGGGACAGCAAGCACGCACACGTGCTAGAGCCGCCAGAGCCAGGAACTCCCGGACTCCCAAGTCTGGCTTTACCCCTCGCTGGCTGTGAGTGCCTTCGTTTCTTTGAGCCCCGGTTTCTTCTTGTGTAAAATGGGTACAGTGCACCTCACAGGTCAGTTTCCAGAGTCGATGAGTGAGAAAGCGTCTGCCGCAGCAGTCAGGGTTCTAGCAGGAGCAGCAGTGAGGAGTTTGAACGATGTGCTCCTGTGCTGGGCTGCGGGGCCCGCCCCTAGCTGTTCAGCACCATGGGGAGCGCCCGGTGTCCGAGGTGCTGCAGGGCCCAGGGGCTAAGCAGTCCCCTCGGCCCCTCACCAGGAGCCGTGGAAGGGGGTCCTGTCTTCACTCCCCCGTTTTCACCTCCATCAATGCTATAAAACATAACTAATGCCTGGATACCATGAGCATATTTCTCTGTTGCTGGCCTGACCGCACAGCGAACGCAGAATGGTGACGAGATCCTGGTCTCTTGGTAGTTTCCTGTATATAGTGCTTTTTATTGGCCTTTTATAAAGAACCATAGATACTGACTTAAAATGGTTCCGTACACATATGAATATATGTACATTGTATGTATCGAAGCCTTATTGATGTCAGTGATTTAATGACATATTGGTGTCATTAAAAGACTCATAAACCATTAGGCTCCCACAGAATTAAATGAAATAATTCTGGTATGAATGAGAAGGTGTCACTGAGGGAGAAGTTCCTGGGCACAGACGCTAGTCTGACAGTAAGAGACACTTCGGAGGAAGAAGGCACGCCCCCCCCCCCCCCCCCCCCCCCC
>JAQQSY010003324.1:0-13053 GCA_028646535.1 Procyon lotor
CCTTGGGGGACGCGGGGGAAGAGAAGAAACACCAGCAGCAGGTGAAGGGGCCATGAGGGGGCACCGGGGCGGGAGCCTCGCGGGAAGCCCGGCGGCCCGTCGCCACCTGGCAGGGCCCAAGGCCGGCGGGGAAGGCGCTCGGCCCCGCCCCCCACTGCGAAGCGGCGGCGCCCCGGGCGGCGGAGGGCGGGGCCCCGGCGCGCTCGCCCCACCCCTCCCCCCACCCCCCGGGCCCGGAGCCGCAGACAAAGAGGGCGGCGGCGGCGGCGGCGTGGCCGCGAGTCCTCTCCCACCCTCGGCTGCGGCGAGCCTCGGGGCCCCGACCTAGGGAGGCTGGCGCAGCCGTGCGGGGGCTCCAGCAGAGGCCCCCGCCATCCTTCCCGGTGGCTGTGATGCGGGATCTCGGGCGGGCGGGGAGCACGGGGTTGGGGCGGGGGGAAGGGGCCGAGGAAGGAGCCCGGCCTGGATGCCGGGCTGGGCCTGCGACCCCGGGGAAGCCTGCGAAAGTCCCCTTTTACTAACGCGTGGAGTAGGGAGCCACCTACACAAATGTCTAGTGGGGGCCCAAGGGTGCTCCCGAGCCCACTCTGCCAATGGGGAAACAGACAAGGTGACAACAGAAACCGGAAGTTGCCCTCTGTCCTGGGGTCCTGATCGCTGGTTCTGGGCTCTGCCCACAGGAGTATCCCGCGCTCGGACAGGTGTTCTGGCCACCCCCAAGCCGACAGCAGCGGGGAGAGAGAAAGCAGAGACGCACTCTTCTCTTTGAGGGACCCAGCACCAGCCCCCACTCCTGTTTCCCCAGCTCCGGATTTTGAAAGCGATCAACCCACAGGGGAGTTGCAAGGTGGGACACCGGGTACCTGCATTCCCTTCAGGCAGCTCTCCCCGGAGCGCACATTCCCACACCTGCTCTCTCCTTTCTGCACACACATCTCGAAAGCAAGATGCCAACACCACGCGCCCATTCCAGGCGCCCCCACACCACCCTTCCTTGCTTAAGGTGCTCCTGGATTTAGCACTGTTGCCATCAGCCACCCCCACATCTCCGCAAATGTACCGCCAATGCCCTTTGTTTTGGTTTCTGGACCCAGGATCCAATCAAGGACCACACACATTGCATTTGGTTGTTGTGTGTCTGGTATCCTGTAATCTAAAATAATCTATCCACTTTTTCTTTTTGTAACTTGCATGGCACTGATCTCTCGGAACCAGTTCAGGGCAGCTGTCTTGTATAGTGCCTGAGTCCTGAACTGCCCTGGTTAGATTTGGCTGAAGGGCCCTACCCCCTCCCCACCAGCAGCATCAGGAGGCGCTGGGATGAGCGCCACTGTCCCCGCCCCACTGCTGGGGACACCTGATTTCGTTTAGTCACACAGTCAAAATCCCGGCTGCCGGGTCTCTCTTTTTCCCTTCCTGATTCACAAAGTACAAAGTACCAGGGGTAATACCTTGAGACCCTGTGACCATCTTGTTCCCGGACATCCTTTAAGTAATGGCTTTCCCATTCGAGGAGGATCCTCGCCTAAATGAATCGCATCACTGGCCACAAAATGCCTTAATCTGGAAGAATCCTAGCTGGGCACAGCAGCACATTCCACCGTCGCGTGACTGGCCCAGCGAATGGCATGCCCCCAGTCCTGGCTGCCTGGACAAACCACCATCCACTGCCCACCACTGCTTGCCCAGGGGCAGGAGAAAGAAAAGGAAGCACGGGAGACCCTCATCTCAAAAGCTTTTTTAGTCGTTTGGGAGCGGTGCGTATGTCTGGATGCCCGGGTGTGCTGTGCACGTCTTGGTGAGAGTGTAGGTGATGGGAAAGGCTTGCTTATCTGGAGCACAGTATGTCCCTTGGGAACCTCACTGGGGCAGTGACCCCCGGAAACTGATTTGGTAGGTCCCAGGCGATGCCTTGCCTCTTATTTGTAGCAAACTCACTTGGTAGGTGATGTTGATGTGATCTGGGACTTCACTGATTTATCCCAAGCCCCCTCCTGAGGTCCTTGCTCTTATTGCGGTTGGTCCAAGGACCAGCAGCATGGACGTGCCCTGGAAGCCTGCGAGAAATGCAGACTCTCAGGCCCTGATTCTGCATTTAAACAAGGGCCTCCGGTGGAGTCGTGCTGACCCAGAGCACCCCCTCAAGGAACCAGGAAGGGGAGACAGACCTGAATGGGGTTGAGACACCCTTTGAGGCTCAAAGGGTCTCTGTTCCCTCTTACTCCTCTCCTCCCCAAAGCTGCTCAGTGGATGGTGGTGCCCACCAGGGTCCGCTGAAATCTGATCCACCTGCCCTGCCCCCCACCCCCGCCTTTCTGGGTGAGAGCAGGCCTCTCAGGGCACCTCTGAGGTCCTACCCGGAAAGAGCGGCTGGGAAGGGCGGATACCCCAGATGGCCTGCGTGGAAGAGCAGAGCGATTCTTGAGGTTATCGGCAAGATCATCCTTGGGGCGGGGAGCGGGGGCATCTGGGTGGCTGAGCCGGTTGGGCCTCTGCCCTTGGCTCAGGTCATGATCCCAGCGTCCTGGGATTGAGCCCTGCGCGGCGTTGAGCCCCACAACGCATCAGGCTTCTAGCTTCCAGCTTACCCGGGAGCCTGCTTCTCCCTCTCCCTCTGCCGCTCCCCCTGCTTGCTCTCTGTCAAATAAATAAGTAAAATCTTAAAATAAAATTTAAATGAAGATCGACCTTCGGGTGTAAGCTCACAACTAAAAAGCACGCGCCCGCCCACCTGTGGGCTAACGTGACCGGTCCAAGTCCAGCAGTCGTCACTATGTCCCCTCGGAGATGCTCCTCGTCCCCACCGCTCCAAGCCAGCGCGAACAGGAAGCAGGCCGCTCCACAGTCTCCCTCCTCTGGCTCCTCGCTAATCGTAGGCCTTCCACTTCACAACTCGGGGCTTTTCTTCCTGAATGTTTTCTCTCCTCTCACATTACAGAAACCCTCAGAATACAACTGAACATGCTTCTGTCCCCGAGTAAGGATGTCTCCATCCACCTGCGGCACCATAACCACCGACTAAGTGGCCTGAGGTTAGCAAGAGATCCCAGGGGACCCAGGGCAATGACCCTGGGAGGCGGGCACTCTTTATTCCCACAAGGTACTGTCTCCCCTGTGGGGCCCTGAAGCAGAAGGAAGGAAAGACCCAGCCGACCCACTAGGGCCCCATGCTGGGCTAAGCCCTCGCCTGTGTTTTTCCTTTGGGGGGGGTGTGTGTGTGTGACAGGTATTTCTTGTTTTTAAGGCTCTACTGAGCAATAATTGCCATATAATCAAATGCACATTCTCAGAGCATTAGGCTTTAGTTTTGTAAATACACACCTGTGAAACCCTCATCACAATGGAGGCCATTTCCTCCGGCAGCCCCCATGCCTTTGTCATCCCTCGCTGCTGCTGCCGCCCAGCCCTGCAAATGCTGATCTGCCTCCATTCTCTGTAGGTTAGTTTGCATTTTTTAGAATCTTCTAACCCCGCGGCTCAGGCAGTCCTGGGAACTGAGGTGAGGGAGGAAGGACATTTTAAAATGTTGCGACAATGGAAAAACACGGTGACCCTGTGCCGATGAATTCAGTCCACAATTACTTCCAGAGAGAACGCGCGACGGAACCCAACCCTGCTCACAGGAGGCCCCCACTCCAGGGGGCCGGGGGCCTGTCTCGGTGAGGAGAGCCGCCACGGAGGACGGAGGAAGACGGAGAGAGGGCCAGCGGGGGCCCGCGGCCCTGCCCTCGCGGCACACTGGGCCCTCCTCTCCCCAACCGTTGCCTCTTTGTTCCCGGCCAGTCTCTCCCATTACAAATAGGCCCTAGGGGAAGGAGGGAGGGAGGGGTCTGTGGCTCCTCAGCACAAGGATGAGGGCCGGCCCAGCGGGAGCTCCGCCAGCAGGAGCCGAGGGAAGGGGGGGGGGGCTGTCACAAGGAGACCTGGAGGGCTGTGGACAGAGGGGCGCCGATGGAGGTCCTGACTCACTGGGCACTGAGGCCGAAAGATGAGCGGAGGTCTGGGCGGCCCCGTGGGGAATGGGTGCAGTGCGCCCCAGGCCACTTTCCTTTGTCCCATTGGTCTCCCAGGCACGGGGCTTGCGGGCAAGCATGTGATGGGGGGCCAAGATCTAGAAGGCCGGGGTGGCAGGGGACAGACAATGAGGCAGAGAGAAGCCCGACAGAGTGGGGCGTGACCAGATCCACGACAAAGGGGTCAAGGTGCCCCAAGAAGCACAGCAGCCCCCAGCCGGCGAGGGCGCCAGGGTCTCAGCAGGACAACATGCCCTTGGCGCTGGGGCCACTTTCTCCCCACCTTCCACCCTCCGGAACCCGGTTCCTGCCGCTTTCTGACTCAAGTTGCAAGACTGCCCACCCCCCAGGAACTTCCTACCTCTTCCGGAGCTGGTCGGTGTGTGGCACGCCACCCCCACCCCAGCGCCCGGGGGGAGGAGGGGCTGGAGCGCGGGTCCCGGGCTGCCCAGGGAGACCAAGGGAACCAGGTGAGGGGCTCAGCAGGCTCCCAGAACGCAGTGGACGACATCTCATGACATTTCACCATAAAAGCACCCAAACTAGGAATAAAAGGGAACTTCCTTGACTGGATAAAGAGCACTTATGAGAAACCTACAGCTAACTCCTAAGTCACCAGCGAAAGACTGGAAGCTTCCCCTCTTAGACCAGGAGCAAGGCAAGATGTCTGCTCTCACCACTCCTCTTCAACATCGTGCGGGCGATTCCAGCCCGAGCAAATAGGCAAGAACGAGAAATAAAAGGCACCCGGATTGGAATGGCTGACGAAGAAGTATTTGCCCAGGACATAATCCCACGTGTACAAGACCCCCTAGAATCCACTAAGAAACAATGAGAGCTAATAAATGAGTCGAGTGAGGTTGCAGCATACAGAATCAACACACAAAAATCAACTGCCTTTCTACCCAGTGGCAATAAGAAAGATGAAAAGCTAGTTAAGGAAACAGTTCCCGGGACGTCTGACGGGTTTAGGCTCAGGTCATGATCTCGGGGTCCTGGGGTGGCGCCCCGCGCTGGGCTCCGCGCTCAGCACAGGGTCTGCTTCTCTCCCGCTCTCTGCCCCTTCCTCCCTCAAATAAATAAATATTTAAAAAAAAAACAAAAACAATTCCTGGCTGGCTCACTCAGAAGAGCATGTGGCTCTTGATCTCGGAGTCCTGAGTTCGAGCCCCATGGTGGGTGGAAAAATTGCTTAAATAAATGGACTTTTATTTTATTTTTTGAAAGATTTTACTTATTTGACAGAGAGAAACACAGCGAGAGAGGGAACACAAGCAGAGGGAACCGTAGCGGGAGAAGCAGGCTTTCTGCCGAGCAGGGAGCCCGACGCGGGACTCGATCCCAGGACTCCGGGATCACGACCCAAGCTGAAGGCAGACGCCCAACGACTGAGCCACCCAGGCGCCCCAATAAATGGACTTTTAAAAAAATCGTTAGGAGTACCTGGGGGGCTCAGGTGGTTAAGAACTGCCTTTGGCTCAGGTCATGATCCCGGGGTCCTGGGATCGAGCCCCACATGGGGCTCCTTGCTCAGCGGGGAGCCTGCCTCTCCCTCTCCCTCTGCTGCTCCCCCTGCTTGTGTGCGTGCTTTCTCTATCAAATAAATAATTTTAAAAACTTTAAAAAATAATGAAAAAGAAAACAATTCCACTCACAATAGCATCATATAGAATAAAACACTCAACAGTAAATGTAACAAAAGTACAAAACATAATTTAAAGAAATGGAAGACCCGGGGCGCCTGGGTGGCTCAGTGGGTTCAAGCTTCTGCCTTCGGCTCGGGTCATGGTCTCAGGGTCCTGGGATCGAGCCCCGCATCGGGTGCTCTGCTCAGCAGGGAGCCTGCTTCCTCTCTCTGCCTGCCTCTCTGCCTACTTGTGATTTCTCTCTGTGTCAAATAAATAAAATACTAAAAAAAAAAAAAAAAAAAAGAAATGGAAGACCCATGCGGAAAGGCATCCCATGTTCATGGGTAATACTCCACCCAAACCGATGTACAAGTTCAATTCAATTCCTACGAAACTGCGGCTGGCTTCTTTTTAGAAACTGGCAATCTGATCCTAAAATTCATACAGAAACTTAACGCACCCCAAATAACCACAACAATCTTGAAGAATACAAAATTGGGAGGACTCACACTCGCTGATTTTAAAATTTACTTACAGAGGGTGCCTGGGTGGTTCAGTTGGTTAAAATGTCGGGCTCTTGGTTTCGGCTCAGGTCATGAGCTCAGGCTCATGAGATCGAGCCCCGCGTCAGGCTCCTGGCCTAGCAGAGTCCACCTGACGTTCTTTTTCCCTCTCCTTCTGCCCTCCCCCTGCTCGTGCAGGCTCTCTCTCTCTCTAAATAAATAAATCTTTAAAAAATTTTAAAAATAAAATTTACTTACAAAGCCATAGCAAAAGCAGAGTGGTACTGGCATCCGAAGACATTTCCCCGGAAAAGACATACAAATGGCCAGTGGCACATGGACAGATACTCAACATCACTCAGGGACTGCAAATCAAAACCACAATTCGGCCTCACGCACAGTAGGATGGCCAGAACGGGAAACATGCTGGGGCGCCTGGGGGGCTTTGTCAGAAGAGCGTACAACCCCTGATCTCAGGTCATGGGTTTGAGCCCCACGTTGGGGGTAGAGATTACTTAAAAAAAAAAATTTTTTTTTTTTAAAGAAAACATGATAAATGGAAGGAGCCACACATAAAAAATCATATACTGTGTGGTTCATACGGCTCATTAAGATGAAATGTCCGGAAAAAAAAAAAAAAAAGATGAAATGTCCGGAACAGGCAAATCCATAGAGATGAGCGGTTGCCAGGGGCTGGGAGGTGTCGGGGAAAACGGGGTTTCTCTTTGGAGTGATGACAGTGCTCTGGAAAGGAGACAGCGGTGAAGGCTGCACAAATCTCTGACTATGTTACAAAACACCGACTGCACGCTCAATAAAGCTGCAGTTTCTCTCATGCCTGTGAGCCATCGGGAGAAAAGGGCCTGGAACTCAAGGACAGAAGAGACAACTTGGGGTTCCCAACCTGGGGGCTGGAGAAACTGAGGCACAAGCAAGTCCCCTGGCAAGGGGCGTAGGTAGGTGTGCCCGTGCGGCTCTCCGGGCTGCGCCCTGCCCCCCCGCCCCCCCTCTCTCGAGGTGCAGAGGCCACAAGCAGGCCCCGACGCGACGGGCCGGGAGGAGGGGGGCACCGCTGGCGCCAGGGGAGCACCGGGGTTTAGGGGAGTACAGGAGCCAGGCGAGGACTCTGGCTGGTCTGTAGGGACAAAATCTTTCGGCTCCGAGAAGAGGGCCGGACTGGGCCAGGAAATGCTCTCCCTGCCGTGCCTGGGCCTCCAGCCCCCAGAAACGGGGTCATCTGGGACTATAATGGTTTTCCCTGCCTTCTAGCTCCTGTTTATTCAATCTTCTTTTGTCTCCCCTTAAATTTATTTTATTTCCTTTTTTAGAGGGAGAGAGAGGGAATCTTTTTTTTTTTTTTTTTTTTTTTTTTTTTGAGAGAGGGAATCTTAAGCAGGCTCCGCACTCAGCACTCGAGCCCCACGCTGGGGTTCGAACTCACCCCCCTGAGATCAGGACCTGAGCCAAAATCAAGAGTCAGTGGCATAAGGGACTGAGCCACCCAGGCGTCCCACCCCTCCATTTTAAAGGATCATTCCTCTTTTATTTATTTATTTATTTTTTAAAAGATTTTATTTATTTGACAGAGAGAAACACAGCGAGAGAGGGAACACAAGCAGAGGGATTGGTAGCGGGAGAAGTAGGCTTCCCGCCGAGCAGGGAGCCCGATGCGGGGCTCGATCCCAGGACGCTGGGATCATGACCTGAGCCGAAGGCAGAAGCTTAACGACCGAGCCACCCAGGCGCCCCAAGATCGTTCCTCTTTTAAAACTGCATCCAGGCTCTGATTCTGCCCAAACTTCCGCAGGAGCTTTAAAAGGGAGCGGGGTCCCCAGAGACCGGTCGAGAGGGCTGCAGGTCCCACCAGGAAATCGCAGAGGGCAGCTGGCACGAGGGCCCTCCTCCTGGGGACCTCTCTCCCCAGGGTTGGGGCTCTCTCAAGGAAAGCCTGGCTCTGAACTTTCTGCCCCAGGTTCATGTCGAGTCCTCCTCCAACATGGAGCCTCCCTGAAGGCAGTCCCAGCCCCAACCCTGGCAGCCTCCCCTCCCTCACTGCCAGGGGGAGCCCGGAGGGTCACCTGAGCTTTGTCCCCTCAACCACAGCTCGTTTCAAGCCTGTAGGGCAGCGCTGTCGCCCTCCCGCTTTCCACACCCCCCACGAGGTCGGCCTTAAACGAAATACAACCTCAATCCCTCTCTGAGGAAGTCAAGAGCCAAGAGCTTTGGAATCACTTGCCCTTGGTGGAATAATTCCAAGAAAGGAAGGAGTGAGGGTGGGATCCCACTGGCGTCACCCACCCCCACCCCCACCGATGCTCGCCGGAGTTCCCCTATTCTTCTAAGGAGCCCCATTCCCCCCGCCACCACCGCAGCGACCAGCGCCTGCCCCCCAGTCCTGACCCACACACCCGGAGTCGAAGTGCATACCTGTCTGCGCCGGGTCTGCCCCTGGGTCTCGACTCCCTCCGACCTTGAACTCCCTCCACTTAGCCCCGGGGGCGTCTCAGGCCACACCATCAGGGACACTTCCCTAGACACCTCTCTGAGCGCACACAGAAAGTACACACACGCGGGGCCGAAGGAGCCTCCGCGCACACACAGACGGGGCACAAGCACGCACTCACGAAGTCACGCCACGCACAAGCAAGGAAGCCCCGCTCCGGGCCACCGGGCTGGGCTTGGGTTCCGAGAGCGCGGCCGGGCGTATCCCCTCCCGCCCCGCCGAGCACCTCCCGGTCCACGCCCCCCGCGGCCCGGGACCCGAGGTCCAGCAGGGCGAGAGAGCGAGCCGGGCACCGCTGCTTGCAGACGGCCCTCCCCTCGCTGAGCCCGCGGCACCCCAGCCTGGGAGCCCATCATTTGGGCAGGGCCCGAGCGGAGAGTGGGGGCCGGGATAAGCGCCCCCGGCCTCGGACCGCCCGCGCGCTCCTGCGCCCCTGGCCCTCGGGGCCCTGGATGCGGCCGCCCCCCGCGCCGCGGGTGCCCAGCTCCCTCCCCCGCCCTGGGTCCAGCGGGGTGAGCGTGTGCAGGGAACAGAGCCCGTTGCTATGCAACCTCCATCCCGCGCCGGCGCCGGCAGCACCGCGCCTCCAGGCTCCCAGGCCCGGGGTCCGGGGTGCAAGCGCGGCGGACCGGGCCGAGCCCAACTTCCCGAGCCAGAGCGATCTGGACCCAGGATTCACGTCCTCACCTGCGCCGGGTGCCCAAGGGAGGCGCCCTGCACCCCATCCCCACGCAGCTCCCCCATCTGTGACTGGTTCCCACGGAGCGCCAACACCCAAGCAGCCCCAGAAATTGAGGGCGGGAATGGCTCCCTACCTCTTCCTCTTCGAGCCCTTCAGCCCTCCCAGGTTTGCGACGGGCTGCTTCCCCAGGTGGCGCCCACGCCCCCCCACACCACCCCCGCCCCGGCGGCCCCTACCTGAAGCATCACTTTGTACTGCTCCTCCGGTTTCTGAACCACGCACATATTACATCCCATGGTGCTGGCCAGCGAGGGAAGGAGGGCGGGAACGGGAAAACGCCTTTCACTGGCCGGAGCGCGGGACCTCGGGTCCCGGGCCGGGGCCGGGGGCCATACCCTAGCGCAGGGGGCGGGCCGCTCAGCGGGGGAGGGGGGACGCCCCCGAGGGAGGGGCCGCTCCACGCCCCTCGGGTTAACTGGGCCGGCGGAGGCCGGGCGCGGGCATGCTCCCTCGCACCCGGCCGGGAGAAAAAGGGCAGCGGGGGATGGGCGGGCGCGCCGGGCGTTGCTGGGCGACGGCCCCCCAGGAGGCGCGGGGGCGCGCCGGGCCGCCGGGGGCCGTCAGGGGCCGTGGGCCGCGCGCCTCCCCGCCCGCGGGGCCCGCCGCTGCCGCTGCCGCTGCCGCTGCCGCTGCCGCCTCCGGCTGCCACCCATGGCCACCGGCCCCGGGAGCCCGGCCCTCGCGCTCGGCGCCGCGGCCCGGCCCGCCGACTAGGGGGGCGGCGGCGCGGCGGCGGCCCCCGCCCGCGGCCAGGCCCGCGCCCACGCTCCCGCCTCGCCCGGCCGCGCTCACGGCGCTCCCGGCGCCCGCTCTCTGGCCCGCAGTCGGCCCCGCAGTCTCCGGCTCCCGCCCGGGACGACGGGCACGCGCGCGCGCGACCGCCGCGGCGGCGGGGGAGGGGGGTGGGGCGCGGGGCGCACGCGCGCGGGGGAGGGGAGCTGGGCGGGGTGCGAGCGCGGGCCGCGGGGGCCGCGGGAGCCGGCGCGGAAAGCCGGGGGCGGGGCGTCGGCCGGGCGGGGCGGGGCGGGGGTGGGGGTCCCGGCGCGCCCCGCTCCCGCCGGCGTCGGGGCTCCGCGCTCTCGGCTCCGCACCCGCGGCCGACGCCGTGCGGGCCCCGGAGGCAGGGGGCGGGATTGGAAGAGCGCCTCCCGGGATCCCCGGGAGAGCTCGGGGCCTCGAGAGGGGGTCGCGATCGCAGCCCCGCTCCCGGGGCCTCCGCGCCGCTGCCCGAATACCTCTACCCCTCCCTCCGGCTTCCCTTTAATAACTGCTTCTCCCCTTCACTCAGCCGTTCCCCCGCTGTCGCTTACACGGACACCTTTGTTAAAATCAGATAAAAAGAAGAGGCGGTGGAGAGCCCGCCGCATGGCTTGGGGTGCCCTGGGAGCCTCGCGCGTGTGCAGAGGCGGCCCACCCGAGTCCGCTGCCTACCTGTGTCTCAGCCCCAGCCCACGCTCGGGCCCCCGCCTTGACGTTCCCTCCATCTCTTCCTCTCCTCTCCCACAGCCCGCCCTCCTCTCTTGGACAAGCCTGGGGAGGGAAGGCCTTGCCTGGAAAGCAGCATCGGGTTGAGGGCTGGTTTCCCACGGGGTGCCCGGGAGAATCGCTGAGCCCAAGCCCCCTGGCTGCAGAAGTTCGCTCCATTGGATTGCCGCGCGCTTCATTTCCAGGCTTTGGCAAATGACGGAAGCATTAGCCCACAGGGCGCCGTTTAATTAGACGCCAGCGTTTGGGGAAGGCCCCTCCATAGCCCCTCTTCCCCTCCCCGACTGCTGGGTTAGAGGCTGGGAATCAGGAATGGGGGGTCTGCTCCCAGTCTGGAGAAGAGGGAAGCGGACCTTGAGACCAGAGCTGGTGGCCAGGTCCCTTGTGCTGGACAGCCGACTCGGGATGAAAGCCAGGCCAAGGGTACATTCTCAAGTTGGTGGGCACTCAGGGCTGCTGAGACTTGACCTTGCTAGGAGGTGGCTAGAGGGCATCTCAGAATCGTCTGCCCCAAACCCAAAGAGGGTACTGCCATACTCGGAAGGCCCACAAACCTGGTGGCTTCGAACAACGGAATCGTGCTTTTTCACAGCTCTGGAGGTTCCCCGTCTAAAATCAAGGTGTGGGTAGGGCCGCGCCCCCTCCAAGGCTCTGGAGGAGGATCCTTCTTTGCCTCTTCCCAGCTTCTCGGTGGCTCCCAGCAATCTTTGCTGTTCCTTGGCTTGTGGCTGTGTCACTCCAGTTTTTGCATCTGTCCTCACATGGCCTTCTTCCCCTTGCGTCTCCTCTGTGTTTCCAACTCTCCCTCTTTTTTATAAGGACGCGGCTCGTTGGACTTAGGGCTCACTCGACTCCAGCTGGACCTCCTCTTAACGTGATTACATCTACAAGGACTCTAATTCCAAATAAGATCGCATTCACAGATACCAGAGATTGGGACTTGAACTTTTTGGAGGACATAATCCTACCCACCACACATAGCAAAGTCCAGATTCAAGGACTGCATAGACTGCTTCTAGATGGGAGGAGTGACAGTCACATTGCATAGGAATGTAAATGTCTGCGAATACACAAATGCGAAGACTTTGCGGCCGGTTTACCACTGACCATACCTCCCTCACCTCTTCCAGATGTCCCTCATCCCTGGAAAGCATCAATGCCAGTCCAGGTGGGTTCAACACCAGTTCCTCAAATGGGTCACTGAAACTGATGGGGAGAGCAGGCAATCCTACTCCCACTTCTTGGTTCATAGCACCATGTAGTGGCTACGAATTCGCTGCATTTGTCACATTATGGTGTGACGTCCCCCAACATCACAGGGTGCTTTCCCCTGAGCCAGAATCTTTGCTGAGCCTTCAGCAGGCTCTGGGTACTTCTGGGTGATGCAGTGTAGGGCTAGGCCAATGGCTCCCTTGTACGCGTGCTTATTGTCACCCCTCTTTCCTTGGACAAAGAGTCCCTTGCCCTGAAGTATTGTGTGGCATACCATGTGAATCGATCAGGTGCTGTGGAAGCCCTCAGATGGTTTGCTAGCAGAGGCGTCGTGCATAGGCAAGACAAAATCCAAATCCAAAGTGTGACTAATTTACTCCCCCCTCCAGCGTGGGAGGAATCCTGATGTAACCTTCCTACTACCAAATGGCTGTCTGGTCCTTTTGAGAAATGGCAGCATACCAAGAGCTCAGCATTGATCTCTGCTGCCGGGGGGTTGGGCATTCAGTAGCGGCAGCATCGGGATCATCCTTGGTGAGAGAAAACCCTTCCTTCTGGGCCCGTGCAGAACCTCCAGGCCTTCCACCAAGACCACTGCCTCCACGGATCCATTGCCCCGTGGGGAGAAGCTGGCTGACCTCCACCACGGGGTTCCCTCTCTGTGCCGGGGGGTTGAGGTTGAGTTCCCATTCTGCTGGGGGCCGTTGGCAGAGACCCAGGAACCCACGTACCCTTCTTATGCACTCCCCAAAGTACCTCAGATGTCCCCACACACCTCTTCTCCAAACCTTCGGGTCTCTGACTGTAACATTGTGATTTGTAACGAAAAAGGTAGATGATTTGGTCTTTATCCCGTTTTTGGCCCAGAGCTCCTGAAATGCTTGGAATTTCCTGTGATGAGAGCAATAAAGGTGTCTTTTGTCATGTGAATGAGGTGACTCTGGGACCACACCTAAGGATGGGGGGG
>JAQQSY010003325.1:0-13051 GCA_028646535.1 Procyon lotor
GACCCTCGAGGACCTCCCTGTTCATTTCTGGGGTCACGACGCCCCCTTCAGCCTCCTGCTCTCTGGCCCGGGGCAGAGCCAGGCAAAGGGCTGATGAGTGATGCCTTCAACACACTGGGGTCATCCAACTAGCCTCCAGGGGATTGCGGCCAGGCCAGACTGGAGGTTCGTGGGGCGGGGGTGGGGGCGGTGGAGAATGCAGCCCGGAGCTGAGCAGGCAGACCAGCTGACGCCAATCCAGCTGTGAGCAAGCCGGTAGCAGGCACAGATTTCCTCTGATTTCACCGAGTGTGAAATTGCACACATATGAGGTCATGGTACAGCCTGACCTGGGATGCCGGCCGAGGATCAAAGCTTCACAGCTCATGAGCCCCTTTGTTATCATAACTATTTAAAAAGGGCTTAGTGCTCTGGGGTGTTCTGAGAATTTTTTGTTAATTTTTTTTCTTTCTTTCTTTCTTTTTTTTTCTATAACTAGAAAGTTAGAGAGCTCCGTTCCAGTCCCAAACCTCTGGCCAGGAATTAACCTCACCTTGCCAGTAAAATTTTCCTTATTTGAGTGTCTTTTAATGCCCAGCTGTAAGTAAAGCTTATAATTAAAAAGAGAAAGGCACCTCACTGGCTCCGTCAGTAGAGGGTATGACTCTTGACCTCAAAGGTTGTGAGTTCAAGCCCGAGTTGGGTGTGGAGGCTACTTAAAAAAATAAAAGAAGAAAGTCAATTGAACTGACAGAATTAGTACCTGTGTTATGTTTGTTTGGTTTTTTTTTAAGATTTTATTTTGTTTATTTGAGACAGAGAGAGAACATGAGCACGGAGGGGCAGAGAGAGAGAGGAAGAGTGAGAAGCAGGCTCCCCGCTGAGCAGGGAGCCCAACATGGGGCTTGATCTCAGGACCCTGAGATCAGGACCTGAGCCAAAGACAGTGGCTTAACCCACTGAGCCCTCCTGTGTTATGTTTAAGAGTCATCTGGGATATTTGGGGGCTGGGGGGAGAATCATTTGGGATATTTGGTATTTAAAATACTTGTAAGGCTTAAAGAGATTTTGGCATCAGCAAAAATATGACAGATTTATCCTGTAGATGTAAGTCTTCCAACGTAAAGTGCATAATTGAGTAATCCATTATTTTAGACTTGTAATTTTTCACTGGAACGTGCAAGAGAATTTTGCACGTTTTAACTTGTGAGTCCTGGAATGTTTAAAAGATCTTGATGCTCTTATAATTTATTTCAAGAGTTAAGTACCTGGGAAGGTTTCATTTCTTAGGCACTTGTGTTGAGCTTCTAAAGAAAATTGAACAGTTTAAAATGTGAAAGCAGAACATTAAAGGGAAATTAATTAACAAAGATTTTAAATGGGATACGAAGCTATTGATAACTGGAGTGGATTGACCATTCATCAAATTCTCCCCAAAAAGTGACTGGTAAAATTTATAAATTGAATAATATTTGGAAATGGAACTTTGAAACTTAAGGAAGACAGTGTTTTCTGTTGGTAGTTCTTTGGGTCTGGTTTGGTTTTTTAGGTAGGCTCTGTGCCCAGCACGGGACTTGAACTCACGACCCTGAGATGGAGTTACATGCTCTACCAACTGAGCCAGCCAGGGTAGGTGGGGGATTGTTTGTTACCCAGCAGTGGCTAATGAACACAATAGTGATAGAATCTTATTAGGCGTAAGACACCCCCAGAAGGAAAACCTACATTTCCCACACTCCCTTGCAGCCAGGCCTGGTCATGTGGAGTGTGTTAGTGGTGACACGCCCATCGGACCACCTAGACAAGACCAAAACCCAGAAGGAACCAAGATCCCTGACCGATTTCATGGAGCAGAACCATTTTATCAGCCTGGAAAGAGGGAGAGCAAAATAAACTTCTGACTTGGATCTCTGTTATAACAGCTAAATCTAGGGGTGCCTGGTTCAGCCCAAGCCTGAACTTGGGCTCAGGTTGTGATCCTGGGGTCCTGAGATTGAGTCCCGCATCAGGCTCCCTGCTCAGCGGACAGCCTGCTTCTCCCTCTCCCTCTGCCTTTCCCCCTGTCCTACTCATGCTCTCTCTGTGTCAAATAAATAAAATCTAAAAAAAAAAAAAAAAAAGCTAAATCTCAGCTTTTCCCAATCCTCAAAAGATTATGTATAATCTTTTCATCGGCAGCCCCTTTTTAAGAAAATTATCCTCATTCTGATCAATGATAAAATGATAACCCAGATCTTACAGTTTGGTGTATTAGTACATGCTTTTGGTTCGTCCCCCCAAACATATTATAATTGTTCATAAATAGACACTCACTCATATAAATCATGGGAAACCCCACTGCTCAGCACACAAGCCATCAGTCAAGAATTCCCACTGCTCTTCTCTCTTTGCCTCGGGGAAGTATTGTTTCTGAAGGCCAGATTCACACATTTCTTTTTTTAATTTTTTAAAAATATTTTATTGGGTTTTTTTTGACAGAGAGAGAGAGAGCCAAGCAGGGGGAGCAGCAGGCAGAGGGAGAGGGAGAAACAGGCTCCCCACCGAGCAGGGAGCCCCACGCTCAGGGCTCCATCCCAGGACCCCAGGATCATGACCTGAGCCCAAGGCAAGAGGATTTGAAAAGAGCCATACGTTTCTTTTCAAGTTCTTTTCTCGTAGGTCGGCAGAACCTCTAGCAACCCACGGCTCGCGTGCCCCCACTAGCCAGCCTGATAAAAGCCCGTGGCTGCATTTCTTTTTAAGCCTGAATCTTCAAGGGAGATCCACCTTTCAGACATTTGATATTTGGCAAACACTGTCTCGGAGAAAACTCTGCACAATGTTTCCCCCGGAAGTGTGATTTGCGTCGGCGGGACCCGAGCCCGCGGTGTTCAGAGAGTCCCCGCCGTGTCCGGGACCCCAACCGGTAACCCCGAGGTCTCAGCTCTCTGATGCAGCGGGACCGCTCCTGCTGGGGTGGCCAACTTCACAAAGTGAGGGCAGGGGGAGCTCGCGGAGGGCCAACACCGCAACGAATCCATTTATAAGATTCAGTGCACACAAAGCCGGGGGAAAACTTCTGCCCTGGAAAGGGGTTGGCCGAGGGTAATTCTGGTTTTTACGCGTGTAGACACGTGAGCCTAGGATAGGGCTGCGGGCTCCCGGCTGCTCCCGTTCTGCAATGGTCTTGGCCTGTACCTTTGGGATAACTGTGGAACTTTCCAGAACCTCAGAGAGTTGCTAGGAACCTTACATGGGACAACATATCTAGGGTTCCTAGCCCCGCACCGGGCACTTAAGATTTCCTTGGACGTCTGGGTGGCTCCAGCGGTTAAGCCTCTGCCTTCGGCTCAGGTCGTGATCTCAGGGTCCTGGGATCGAGCCCCACATCGGGCTCTCTGCTCAGCGGGGAGCCTGCTTCCCCCTCTCTCTGCCTGCCTCTCTACCTACTTGTGATCTCTCTCTGTGTCAATAAATAAATAAAATATTAAAAAAAAAAAAAGAGGAAACAAGTGTTGGCGTGGATGTGGAGAAATCAGAGCCCTCGTATGTTGCCAGTGAGGAGGGAAAATAGTGCCGCCACTGTGGAAAACACTTTGGTCCTCAAGAACGAATATCACAGGACTCCACTTCCATGAAATATCTAGAAGAAACAAATTCACAGACACACACACACACAAAAACAGCTTAGAGGTTTGCCAGGGGCTGTGGGGAGGAGGGAATGGGGAATTATTGCTTGATGGGTACAGAGTTACAGTTGGAAGTGATAGCAAATTAGGGAAATAGAGAATAGTGATGGTTGCCAAGCATTATAAACTCAGCTAATGCAAAGGGCTAAATTGGCAAATCTTACGTTATATATATTTTTTTACCACAATAAAAATGTTGGGGTTTTCTTAAGCTGCACCAGTGAAAGGCTTTGGGTTTAACCGGGTGGAAACACGTGGTGCTCAGAACCAAGAGCCCCCGAGCCCACCCGCCAGCCTGAACTATGGGGAGAAAGGTGCCCAGGATACATGAGATACTGAGGGGAAAGCCTGACCCGGACCCCGACCCAAACCGGTGTGTTTGTTCAGAGCCAAACCCATGGTCAGACCCTGAGCAATGAGCGAGTCGGAGGAGGGCTGCTTGGACGGGCGCTCCCCGGTCTCATCACTGATCTTGAATCATGGGCCATCCTGATACTCGGGCCGCCTACACCCGGGACCTCAGCAGCTCTACTCATCCCGCCTTTCCGTGGTGGTTGACTACAATCCAGCTCCCACGGGAAAGAAGAATGCAAATTGGAATCACAATAATAAAGAAATAAATTTCAACCCATGGTATCAGCACAGTTGTGACATATGTCAGCACAAGTAATTCGCTTGATCATCATTATAGGATCACACAACGGCTTTGCCTGCTTGTTGGGCTCTTTACAACATCATTTGCAGACATGGGATGTTAGAATGGTGAAGAGTCGAAGGTGATTGGATTTGGCAGTGGTGTTTATTAAGCAGCTAGGGAGATCTGGTGGAGAGGAAGAACTGTTGAACAATTTTTTTTTTTTCAAAGAAGAAAGAAAGATTGGGGCACCCGGGTGGCTCAGTCGGCTAAGCATCTGCCTTGGGCTCCCGTCACGATCCCAGGGTCCTGGGATCGAGTCCTCTGTCAGGCTCCTTGCTCAGTGGGGAGCCTGCTTCTGCTTCTCCCTCTGTGCTTCCCCTTGTTTTTGCCTCTCTGCCAAATGAATAAAATCTTTAAAAAATAACAACGATTAGTTAGTATTCCTGTCTGTACACAAGCCCCATGGATGGTAGGGAATCTAGAAAGAAGGGTGGCAAGATGGCTGCTTGCACGCCTTACTGGTGAGTTATGGGTAATTTTGCAGTGGCTAACACAATTTTATGCACATACCTTATTTTAAGTGTCACTTTTTTTATTGAACTAGAATTCACACGACAAAAAAAATTCATCATTTAAAAGTGTGTTTTCTAGCCTACTGACAATGTTGTGTAGTTATCATCACTAATTCCGGAACATTCTATCGCCTCATTCCCACAATCCCTGCAGGCCCTGGCAACCACTAATCTATTTTCCGTTTCTACGAATTTGCCTATTCTGGCCACTCCATATAAAAAGAATCAGTACAACATGGGATATTTTGTGTCTGGTTCTTCACTTTGCCATATGCTTTCAAGGTTCATCCATGCTGGGGGCGCCTGGGTGGCTCAGCCAGTTGAGTATCTGCCTTCGGCTCAGGTCCCGACCCCTGGGTCGTGGAATCGAGTCCCACATCAGGCTCCTTGCTCAGCGAGGAACCTGCTTCTCCCTCTGCCCCTCCCTCTGCTTGTGTTTTCTTTTATCTCTCTCTCTCTCTCCTTTCTCTCTCTCTCAAATAAATAAATAAAATCTTTAAAATAAGTTTCATCCATGTTGTAGCATGGATCACTACTGCCTCCTTTTTATGGCCAAATAAGCCATTCCAATAATTCCATGTATTATATTTATTCATTAGTTTACGGACATTTTGGTTGTTTCCATCCTTGGGCTATTAGAGATAATCTCGTTACAAACATTTATGTGCGTGTTTTTGTGTAGACTTATGTCTTCGTTTCTCTTCAGTATACACCTCGGAGTGGAATTTCGGGTCACGTGGTAATTCTAACGCTCAATTTTTTGAGGAACTAGCAGACTGTTTTCCAACGCAGCTGCCCCATTTTATGTTCCCTCCAGCATTAGTTAGTATATGAGGCTTTCAGTTTTTTCCACGACCTCAGCAACACTGTTATTTGTGCCTTTAAAAATTATAGCCCTGCACATACCTCTTGACCCGGCGGTTCTATTTCTAGAAATGTATACTATGTGATGTAGTACACGTCGGTAATAAATAGACTAGGGGCGCCTGGGTGGCTCCATCGGTTAAGTGTCCAACTCTTGGTTTCGGCTCAGGCCCTGATATCCTGAGTTGTGAGATGGAGCCCTGCGTCTGTCTCCCTGCTCAGTGGGGGTCTGTTTGGATATTATCTCTGTCAGGCCCTTCCCCTGCTCGCTCGCGCACGCTCTCTCTCTCTCTCTCTAAATTAATTTTAAAAAGGGCCTCTTTCCTTTAAAATTTTTTTTGTTTATTTTTTTGGTAAAGGTTTTATTTATTTATTTATTTGACAGAGAGAGAGACAGCAAGAGAAGGAACAGAAGCAGGGTGAGTGGGAGAGGGAGAAGCAGACTCCCCACAAAGCAGGGAGCCCGACACAGGGATCCATCCCAGGACCTTGGGATCATGACCTGAGCCCGAGGCAGACGCTTAATGACTGAGCCACCCAGGCACCCCCCCAAAAAAATTTTTTAATAATAAATACACTAGATGACACACATTATATTTGGTAGCAATGTTTGTAATAGCAAAATACTGGAAATACCCTGTATTTCCATCGATAAGGGACAAGAGAAAAATATCAGGTACATCGATACAGTGGAGATCTACGTGGCTATTAATTAAACAAAAATCTATATAACATGGAAAGAGCATGAAACTATATAAGAGATTAGCATTGGGAAACCACTTTCATACCTTTCAAATTTTATACAACGCAAACATATGATCCTGATGAAAATGAAAGCTTTAAAACACTGGAAACTAAGGGGCCCCCTGGTGGCTCAGTCAGTTAAGCATTTATCTTCAGCTCAGGTCATGATGTTGGGGTCCTGGGTTCGAGCCCCACATCGGGTTCCCTGCCCTTCCCCCACCCTGGCTCCTGTTCTGTCTCTCTTTCTCAAATAAATAAAATCTTTAAAAAACAAAACACTGAGGGTGCCTGGGTGGCTCAGTTGGTTAAGCAACTGTCTTCGGCTCAGGTCATGATTCTGGAGTCCCAGGATCGAGTCCTGCATCGGGCTTCCCGCTCAGTGGGGAGTCTGCTTCTCCCCCTGACCCACCTCCCCACCATGCTCTCTCTCATTCTCTCTCTCTCATATAAATAAATAAAAATCTAGGGGCGCCTGGGTGGCTCGGTCGTTAAGCGGCTGCCTTCGGCTCAGGTCATGATCCCAGGGTCCTGGGATCGAGCCCCGCATCGGGCTCCCTGCTCGGCCGGAGGCCTGCTTCTTCCACTACCACTCCCTCTGCTTGTGTTCCCTCTCTCCCTGTGTTTCTCTCTGTCAAATAAATAAAAATCTTTAAAAAAAAAAATCTTAACAAAACACTAGAAGCTACACAGAACCTCCGTGTAGGCCTGATGTAATCAGGAGGCAGTCTGCCTTGTCCATTTCGACCCTCTTCCCCAAGGGAACTGACAATGCAGTGAGACAACTAAGGGACTTCTTGGGTCCCTCAGGAATCAGAGGTGTCACCCGGAGAAGCTTCTGCACCTTCGTTTGTATAAAGTAAGGGACTAAAAAAAGGAAATCAACACTGGCCATGGCCAAGGGCTCCGGAAGGAAGGTGTGTTCACTTAGCATTGCTTCTGCGACAAATTCCCATAGCCTTCCTCGCTTTTTGGGGCTTCTAGTGGCCACCTTTCCTCCTGGGCTTTATTCGCAGCCAGACAATCCAGGATAATTTCCCCATCTCAAGGTCCTTAACTCGATAACTCGATCGAATCTGCAAAATTCCTTTTGCCATTCAAGGGTAAGGGCATGGATATGTCTTCAGGGGGCCATCACCCAGCCAGTGAAGGGACCATCCACACACCAGAGAGTCTAACGCATTTCTGGCTGACAGATCAGGTAGAGGCTTGTGGACATGAACCAGAGTGAGGAGGTTATTCATTGCATTCAGGAAAAGGCTACAGGGAAGAGGCAGCCCAGCACGACCAGGGTTCTAGGGTAGATGAGAGTGAGAAAAGACATGGGCGCCTGGGTGGCTCAGTGGGTTAAAGCCTCTGCCTTCGGCTCAGGTCATGATCTCAGGGTCCTGGGATAGAGCCCCGCATCGGGCTCTCTGCTCAGCAGGGAACCTGCTTCCCCCTCTCCCTCTGCCTGCCTCTCTGCCTGCTTGTGATCTCTCTCTCTGTCAAATAAATAAATAAAACCTTAAAAAAAAAAAAAAAGTGAGAAAAGACAGCCAAGAGGGGCTCAGATGATAATCTGTCCATGCTTTCTGGACCCTGTCCGCCCTCCCTTCCCCAGGGCCCTGGCCATTCAACATTCATGTGCAGGAAAATAAGAACCAGTTCCCTAAAGAGATCCAACGCTCTGAGAGTCCGAGATGCTAACTAGGAGGCATGGTGGCTCTCAAAAAGAGCCACTCCTGGTCCAATATTTGCGGAGGACGGAAGGGGCAGCCCGCAGCAGCTCCTGGCCTCTACCCACCCCCTACATGTGAGGCCAGCCTGAAGGCAAGCCCCACACCTAGACACAAAGCTGCCATTCATGCCCCAGCTCAGGGCAGAGGCCTGGAGGGAAACAGTCTAGTGTTTATAACAAGAAGCACAGCCCCGTCGCCCACAGACACGAGCCTTGTCCCTCATCTGAGATTGGCAAGGAACAAGCAAGGACCACCAGACAGGACCCAGCTGAGGTGTACACACCATAATCACTTGGACTTTTTTGAAAAGCACTGATCAGTTCCCTGGTATAGATCCCCCATTTTCAATGTCTGATTGTTTGCTGGTTATTAAATGTAGGGATAACTTTTTTCCTCCGCAAGAATTCTGCATGGGTAATTTTGTGTATTTTCTATAGTGTCACATCAAGAGACACTTGATGTCATAGTTCCCACTCTTGGGGATACCATTTGATCATTTGGTTAAGAGGATGTTAGCCAGAAACTGCCCCCAGCTAGGTAGGTACATTTTTCCCGTTTGTAATGAATAAGTCTTCTGTTGGGTAATAATTCTGGTCTGTTCTCCAACATTTTACCAATGGTTTTAGCATCCTTGGATGATCCACTTATTTTACTGGGGATCTTCCGTGTTTGTTTGTTTTCTGATTTATCTGTAATAAGCTGTATTATTTGTTGAAATAAATTGTTCAGTGCCTCTAAACTCACATAAACTATGTAGGCTACACCTGGCCCACAGGAGATGTTTAGTAATAGTATCGATTTTAAAAATCATCGCTACAATTCGTTATGCACAAACCTGCTTCATAAATCAGGTCCCCAAACTCTTCAAGCAATCAGGCCTGACTAAACTGACAACAGGTCATTTTTAACTTCTGTTCCACTGAGTGTGTATTCCTCTCCATAGACGCTGTGAAGCAGAAATATCCGTGATCTTGGAGTACCATCCTGACCCTGCTGGGGCTATTGCAGTACCCTGGATATGGTATAATCATTCTATAGCCTTCTAAAAAAAAAAAAAAAATCCAGACTCCAAACCATATAGTCCTAACCCTTTCAAGTAAGGGACTGTGTGTGGATCTGTATTAAAAATACCACCCATAGGGACGCCTGGGTGGCTCAGTTGGTTAAGCAACTGCCTTCGGCTAGGTCATGATCTCAAGGTCCTTGGATCGAGTCCCGCATCGGGCTCCTTGCTCAGCGGGAAGCCTGCTTCTCCCTCTGCCTCTGCCTGCCTCTTTGCCTGCTTGTGTTCTCTCTCTCTGACAAATAAATAAATAAAATCTTTAAAAAAAAAAAAAAAAGAAAAAAAATACCACCCATAGGGGCGTCTGGGTGGCTCAGTGGGTTAAGGCCTCTGCCTTGGCTCAGGTCATGATCTCAGGGTCGTGGGGTCGAGCCCCACATCGGGCTCTCTGCTCAGCGGGGAGCCTGCTTCCCCCTCTCTCTCTGCCTGCCTCTCTGCCTACTTGTGATCTTTCTCTCTGTCAAATAAATAAATAAAATCTTTTAAAAAAAATAAAAATACCACCCATAATAAAATAACTTTACAACCCACAATAGAAAATGCTTCCTAAGGTGGTTGGTACAAATGAGAGGTCACATTTCATCGGCGCCGCAAGCGCAGGACTTCGCGCCCTCCTCACGAGGGCGCTGTGGTGCCTCGCTGAGTCTCCTTAACAGTGGGGACCCGGGGAACCCATGCTCCGAGCCTTGCCTGTTGTGTGACCCCCAAACAAGACACTGACAACGCGTGCAAAGACCACGTAACTCTGAGCCTCAGTTTCTCGAGAGAGGCGTCCTTGGGGTCACGCACAGAAAGCATTTAGCACAGCGCCTGCTAGGAGCGAGCTCTGGGGTAACTGGGACAGGCAGCAAGGCCTGGCGTTCAGAAGTCTCGGTCTGGGATGCCCCAGGTCAATCTCTTAAGGTCCCCTGGGCGATCTAGGGCAATCAGAAGGAACTGGGGCGACCCAAGAGGTCGTGAGATAAATGGGTCGGGGCCCCAGGCTTACTGGTACTGAACCTCGGATTAACTGGCTTGTCTACAGTTTAGGGGAGCGGGCAGGTTTCTAAAGTAGGGACACACGGGTTGTCGCTGCCTCAGAGAAGTATGTGTGAGAGAGAGGGTCCCCTCAAGAGCAGACCTGGGCTTCTGAGACTCTCTGCTGGGGACACGGGGCAAATGCGAGAGCATCCCTGCGGATAGACGCTTGATCCAGAGCTGCAAACCGGGCCCAGGGTCGGAGTCACAGCTTTGCCATTTACAGCACCGGCCAGATGGCAGGAGAGACGTTTCCAATGGCGGAGGCGGCTGCAGGCTGTGGGCCGGCGTGAGAAGGAAACAAGATTTGGGGGGAGAAGGCGGTTGGAACCAGGCCCACCGCGGAGGCTCTCGGGGAGGTGGACCTCGCCCCGCAGAGGTGGCTGGGGTGGGCACCGGGACGGGGTGCCAGATCGCAGGGCGCCCCGCAGCAGGTACCCACGTGGGCCAAGGGTAGGCTCTCCAAGGGGCGGGCCCCCGGATCCCGGAGCGCGGGGGCTGCTCTCCTCCCCCACGGCCTCGCGGCAGCTGGGCCCTCCCCCCGCGCCGGCAGCCTCCCGGATCCCGCCCCTGCCTCGCTCCCGCCCGCCGCAGCCGCCCGCCGGCGGATCTCCCAGCCGCCGGCCCCCGCGCCCGCCTTCGGTCGTCAACCCCCCCGCCCCCGCAGAGGACCGACTGCCCAGACCGCCGGTCCCGGGGCTCCCTGGGCGGGGCCGGTCCCAGGGAGCCCCCTGACTGCCTCCCAGAGCTGGGTGGGGAAAGGGAGCTTAGCCCGCCGCCGCCTCCGAGCGGGCCTCCAGGTGAGCGCCGGGACAGGTAGGGACGCAGGTCGGGACCCGTGTCGCGTCCCCACTCACTTCCGCCCCAGACCCTGCCGGGAGGGGCGGGTCCCCGGGAGTTCCGTGCCCCAGCCCCCCTTCCCCGGACCCTACTCGGGTCCCAGGCTCCGCCAGCCAGCTGCGCCCCTCTAAGCCCAGAGTCAAGCACATGTATGAAAAGCCCCAGGTGGTACGGAGAGGGCTTTGCTTTTAGAACGGGTCCTCTGGCGCCCACGCCTTCCACCCCGTTGCTCCTCGGCGGAGGCCACCCGGGGATACCCTCCCCCCCCAAAAAAAAAAACCGTACGCGATCAACACGTGTACACAGCAGCCAGCGAAAAGGCCAGACCACTTTCTACCAGTTCTGGTTTCCGGCTCTTCTGGCTGGCGGCCCCTTCGCAGAATCCGTGAATCAGAAGTCTCCGAACACCGTTTCTCGATTTAGCAAGTTTGTTTTTAGCTGCGGCCGCTCTTCCCAATTTAAGTTTTGTTCTTCTAAGTTAACTTTTGCAAGTGTTGAGTAATATCTTGTGACGCTCCGTGTCTTGTTCTTTCTATCTGGATCCTTCAACTTAGCGTCTAGTAACTAACAATCTGGAAAGAGTGCAGTATTGGGAACGTACTTTTAAAATAAATAATTTTTTTAAGCGCCCCGGTATGACAACAAAAGACGAATAAGGCAGACAAAGCTTGGCATCGCGCACAGCCCTTAAAACAGCGGCGCCCCCCACCCCGCCCCACCGACAGTTAAAATTTAATGTGATTAAATGACTTTTCAGAAATGGGGAGAGTAACTTGTGATCTGTGGTGCGTCTTTTTAAACCTTTGCTCCTTTCAATTCCTCTAGTAGTTACTTCCAGATCTTGAAAGCAAATTCTGGGCTGATTTCTTACTTTCTCAACTTTTAGACGATGTCCAGTAATCCCTTACTAAAAATAGATGGAGACAGCTTTCCTAGTGCCCAAGTTTCCCTCCTCCCTGGATAATCACACATTCCTTGTTGTTTCTCTGTTGGCTGCTTTAACATCAAACAAACAAACCCCACCTTTTTAAAACATGTTCCTTGTTCCATTACATTTTTTTTTGTTTTGTTCCATTAAATAGTTATAGGATCCGTTGACTCCCCTTTTTGTGAGGCCAGGCTGAGGAATCTGCTTTAATAATTTTTTAAAAATAAAGTTTTTATATTTATTTAAATACTAATTTTTTCACTCAATGAAGTCATATGTGTGTTTCACAAATAGAAATGAGTCTACCTTTTTTTTTTCTATTATAGAAGCACTATCTCTGTAAGAAACTGGAAAGGTCAATTAGTGTTTTAGCTAAAAGGGATTAGGGAGACATGAACACCCACCCCCCACCACCCCTCACCCCAGCCGGGGTGTGAGTCCCCAATTTTGTCAGAAACAGCTACAAAAGACCTTTTTTTTTTTTTTTTAAGATTTTATTTATTTGACAGAAAGAAACACAGCAAGAGAGGGAACACAAGCAGAGGGGAATGGTAGCGGGAGAAGCAGGCTTCCTGCTGAGCAAGGAGCCGGTTGTGGGGCTTGATCCCAGGACCCTGGGATCATGACCTGGCAGACACTCAACAACTGAGCCACCCAGGCGCCCCTATAAAAGACCTTCTTGAGACAATGGAGGAAATTGATCGTGGACTGAATATTAGCAGAATGGATTTCTTTTAGGAAATGGTGTTAAGTGGTAGTATAGACCTACAGTGCCCCCTTATTCTTTCTTTTTTAAAAATTTTTTACTTAAATTCAATTTAGTTAACATATAGTGTATTATTAGTTTCAGGGGTAGAATTTAGTGATTCGTCAGTTGCATATAACACCCAGTGCTTATTACTCTTTTTTTCTAAGATTTTTTATTTATGTATTTGAGAGAGAGAGCACAAGCAGGCAGAGCTGCAGAAGAGGGAGAGGGTGAAGCAGGTTCCCTGCTGAGCAAGGAGCCCAATGTGGGGCT
>JAQQSY010003326.1:0-13050 GCA_028646535.1 Procyon lotor
GGACTTCTTGTAGGGAGTGCCACTAGAAAACTATGTTAGGAAGCTGACCATCGCTGATGGGGCGTTGTGGCAGGATGTTTAAGCCACTGAGTTTTGTGTCTCAAGTTCCTGTAGCCTAACCCAATTTCCAATCATTTGGAGGGTGTATCCCTTGGGATTGTTATTGTGTCATAGTGAGAAAAATATAGCTAAGATTGCTGCAGGCTAGTCACTCTTCAAAGGCAAATGAAAGAATGAAATTCTTCTCTGACAGCTTTTTGAGCAAAGAACTTTTAACTATATCTAGTCCAAATTTAGCTCATGCAAGGCATGCCATTATTTTTATGTGTAATTTACTCTTAAGATGGTTCTACCAATAGGAAGTTATGGTTGCTGGTGGCCCATGTGTTTTAATACATACAAGTTGTTTGATGTTGGTGGTGGTTGTTTTTCAACTTTTTGGTAACAGCACCCCAAAGAATGCCCCTATAGAAAGAAAGGGTAAAAATTTAATACTTTGTGGAAGCACATCAGGAATGTCTCTTTTGAAAGGGTGAGACAGCTTAGGAATTGACTTTTTCTGAAGAACAAATGAGGCCCAACTCGCACGACATAGATTTGGCAGTTTCTTTCTATAAGTGAAATACCACTGATAGCTGCTCTAGTCCTTAAAGACTGGAGAAAACTGACAGCTTTAGAGAAATGATAGAGTATCTAACATAACTATTCTTTATTCATTAACCCTAGGAAGGAGAACTTTTGAAATAACCAGGAAGGAAAATACCTATTTTCCTGATCACCCAACATGTCAATTATTTCTCTTTTGTTGAGTGTCAAATATTCTGTAACCAAAAATCTATTTTTACAAATAGGGGCAAGGTAATTTAGAGGAGAAAGGGAGGGAGGAGAGAGAAAAGGAGAAAAAGAGGGAGAGAGGGTGGGAGATGGTGATGCATCTTCTAGTAGTATTTCTATACTTTTTATATTGTCATTAGTTTTCTCTTGATAAGCATTCTGCCTCATTTATACAATATATTACACCAAAGACTCTTTCATTTAACTCTCCTGTGTCTCGGTTTCTTTATCCTTTAAATGATGATAATGCTTGTTCTGTTTCATAGTGAAGGTGTTAGGATTAATAGTATATTACAGATAAAAATGTTTTGAACTCCCCAGAAAGACACAATACAAAGTATTCCTATTGTTGTCATTATCACCAAATGTACTCTGTACTCCTTCTTATTGCTTCTTAGCTTCCCAGTGTCTAGCCAAAGTAGTAGCTTAATGATGGGTGTAAAATAATAAAGCTGCAAAAGAACTAAAGGCTGTTGAATTCAGCCCCCCCACCCCGTTTTTAAAATACAGAATTAGTGGGATTTAGAGACATTAAATGACTTTTTGGGGTTACTATACTTCCCTGCTCAGTTTCCTCAACTGTGAGTGATTTTCAAGACTAGGTTGTCAATTCTTCTTTGTATATGCTTCTTTTCTTAGCGGCTTGAACTATTTAAACTTGAACTATAATCTCTATTCTGAAGTTTCTAAAATTGGCACCACTATCTCCGACAAGTGTGTTCTTCAATCTCATACTTCTATTTATTTTCACACCTTAACAGTTAGATAACCATAGTAGTTTCTTAGAGCTGCCACAGTAAATATTACAAACTGCATGGCTTAAAGCAACAGAAATTTATTCTTTCGTGGTTCTGTAGGTAGAAGTCTGAAATCAAGGTGTCAGTAGAGGGGCATTCCCTCTGAAGTGTCTGGGAAGGCATTTTTCTTTGCATCTTCCTAGCTTCTGACTGTTGTTGGCAATCCTTGGCATCCTTTGGCTTGCAGCTTCTATCACTCCAGTCTTTGGCTCTATCATCACATAACCTACTTCTCTGTGTATATCCATGTCTCCAAATCTCCGTCTCCTTAGAAAGATACTTGTCATTGGATTTTAGGCCAACTCCAATCTGGTATAACCTCATCTTAACTTGACTACATCTGCAAAGTCCATATTTCAAAATCAGATCATTTGCACAGGTACCTGGGGTGAAGACCTCAACATATCTTTTGGGGGGACACAATTCAACCCACAACAGTAACCTACTTTTATGTCATATTTAAGATGGCTGAAATGAACTTCACCATAGTCTTTTTGAAATTGTCTTCATTTCTGTTGAATGGTATCACTAATCTTGAAGTGTTTGGGAATAAGAAACACATGATTATGATGCTTCTACCACTCGTATGCTCTAGACTCATTTTGTCATAAGGTTGCATTGTTTGTTCTTTTGCAATATTCATCAACTTCTTTTACTGCCCATTGCCCTGTGTCTGTCCTGGGCCAGGTCTTTGATTCCAAGTTAGTTATCGATTCTAGTCTCTCCTTTACCTAGTCCTTTGCTACTCAAAGTGTGATTCAAGGATTGGGAGCATCAGTTTCAGCTACATGCTTGGTAGAAATAAGAATTTTGGCCCTACCTAGACCTGATTCTGATTCTAAATTAGAATCTGCATTTTAATGAGATCACCAAGTGAGGTTCTTTAAAGTCTTTAAGTGGGTTAGGACAAAATTGATACCCATTTAATAGTTTTCCAATGCCTTACTTGTTGGAAAATTTTATTTATTTATTTTTTAAGTTTATTTTTTTTATTTTTTAGTGATCTCTATACCCATTGTGGGGCTCAAACTCATGAGCCCAAGGTCAAGAGTTGTATGCTCTTCTGACTGAGCCAGCCAGATGCCCTTGGAAAATGTTAAAGTCCTTTCAAATCTACCTCTATCTAGATTGGTTAAATAAATTAAATATGTAAAATGCAATATCATATAAAAACATTATAAAACTAACCATGATGTCAAAGATTGTAACTTGGAAAATATGCATGGTATATTACTAATTTAAAAATGCTGGTTCTAAAGGATACACGGTGCCAATTTTGAATATAGATATATATAAAAGGATTAATGAATATTGGATAATGTTAACAGTTGGCATTTTTAAAATGCTTCTGTTTTAAATGACTCCTTTTGTGTTATGATTTACTTCTTGCAATGAACACATATTTGTTCTGTCATAGGGAGAAAGGAAGTTATCAAAAATCCTAACTATATAAATGTATGCCTCTCTGCTTTTTAAGGTTTATTTGCATATTGGAAATGGAATGGATTTTAAAATGGTAATTGAAGAGAGAGACATTTTTGACCTATGGTAGAACTATGCATTTTTTTTTTTTTGAGTAAGCTCTACACCCAATGTGGGATTCAAACTCATGACCTCAAGATCAGGAGTGGCCCAGTCTATCGACTGAACCAGCCATGCACCCTAAAATTACTTTCTTGCAAGTCACCAAAGGGAAAATGCCAGTGTATGGTGAACTACATCTAGTCGCAGAGGGGAGAGTAAATGAGTCAAGTGGTGTCTTAGATTCAGATACCAGTGTCGTTTTGTCCCTCCGTTTGTTCAGGCTAAAGTCAGATTGTTAATTTCCTGTTGCTGTATAATGAATCACCACAAATGTTGAGGCTTAAGACAGTACAGACGTCTCTTATCTCATACATCTGTAGGTTATCTGTAGATTAAGAGTCCATGCACAGTTTATTGGGATTCTCTTCTTAGGGTCTCACTAGGCTTTAATTTGGGTATTGGCTGGGCTGCATTCTCATCTGGAGGCTCAATTAAAGGAGAACCTACTCCAGTTTCATTTAGGTTGTTGGAAAAATTCATTTCCTTGCAGCTATATGACCCAGGGCCCTGGCTTCTCACAAGCTGTCAGCTGGGTGTCACCTTAGGTGACAGGCCTTAGGTGTCACCTTCAGTCCCCTGCTGCATGGCTCTCTCCATAGGGAGCACACACATGATAGTTTGCTTCTTTAAGGCTTCTAGGAAAATCTCTTTATCCAAACTACTAAGACAGAACGTTAGAGAGGTGTGACATGCCACTGTGTTTACATATATTATTCGCAAGAAGCAAGGCAGAGTCCTGCCCACACTCAAGGACACATAGATCATAGCACCAGAGCATGGAGATCAGGGAACCACTCTGGATTTCTGCCCATCACACAAACCAAAGCTCACTGAGAAGTCTCTAAGAAACACTAAGAGAAAGAGCAGGAAAATGGACTTCACCCCAAAACCAGTCCTTTCCCTCTTCAGGCCTTTACAGGTGTGGGCTGCTGTCCTTGGTAGCCAAAAAGAAAAAGCTCTTCAGCCTTCAGAAAGCAGGATTAACCAGAAAAGGACATAGCCATATTTACAACAAAACCACCAGGGCATAGGAAAAAAAGATACCCAACATCCCACTGCACACTTTGAGAGATTCTGACATAAAAGTCTGGAGTACAACCTTGGTATTTCCATTTTTTCAAAGTTCCACAGTGAGTACAGGTGAGCTTCTCTGTGCTTCCTAACATGTGGAAAGCTTTGCCACATACTTAGAGCCTTGTATATTTAGAGCCTCTACAAGTCCCACTCTGCTTCTGTGTTCACGTGAAGCCTTTTCCAATTATTCCAGTACATGCTAATGTCTCCCTACCCTGAACTTCTGTATTTGAAGATTGACTTATAAATACTACACACAGGTTAGTCAGCTTGTAAGTTCCCTTTCACATCTTTTGGATCTTTCCCCTCAGTTGAAGTATTCTTTCTTCAAGGACAGAGTTCTTATGTTATTACAAACCAGATTTCTGAGTATATCACAAGTGCATAATTTAGTTTCATTAATCGGTTAAACTCAGAAAATAGGGATGGAGCACAGGTACTTCACTTCCACAGTGGTCCTTAACTCGAATTCAGAAGGCTGTTGTTTCTGAGGAGAATATAACAGTATGTTACAGTGGAGTATTCCTGAACTCTAGATAGTCGTGGATAGTGAGTTAATTTAGGGACCGTATTTGTGTTTTTCTTATACTACATTTTAAATAATATTTTTCTTTAAATAATATTTCAATTACTTGACCTTAACCTAAACACTAGTGTCCTCAAAGCCATGTACTTCATATGCTACTTACACATATTACATTTTTCAACTTCACAGGAAAGTACTTAATATTGAAATAAAGTATCATTCACATACCACCTACAGATGTTTCCCATACCACCAACAGTGCTCATCCAACTTGTGGGGTATTACTTGCATAGTGTACAACACTTCTATTCTCATAATAAGGCTCTATCTCCTCTAGACCTTCTGAGCCGTAAAATCTAGGATAAGGACAATAGTAGTAACAACTAGTGTTTATCCTTAAGCATTATGTGTCTGGTAAGGCTCTAGGTGTTTTATACATATTCATTTATTAAATTCGCCAAACAATCCTATGTCATTATCCATTTTGTTTTTTCAGACAAGGAAATGAAGGCCCAGAGAAGTTAGGTAACTTGTTCAAGGTCACACACCTGCTAAGCAAGGATCTGGGATTTGAACCCAGACAGTCTGACTCCAGAGGAAGTTTCCTTACCTACTTAATGCACTGCTTCCCTGGTTTAATCTGGTATTATGAAGATGACATGCAAAGCAAAATACAACCCCCCCAACACACACACACCCCTTGCCTAGCGCCAGACCTAATTTATAGAAAGAATTTAGTGATCTTTCAGGAAGATAGATTGGTGTATTTTGTTTCATCCTTATGTAGGGATCACACAATGTGTTCTATTAGTCTTTAAGCCTCAGACTGGATAGTCTTTGCCTTCTCCTGGAGGCCACTAAAACAACTTCAGACAACTTTCCAGGGGGTTAGAGAGCAGAAGTGCATCTGATTTGAGGAATTTTACATTGATCCCTGACACAACAAAGGTGGCTTAAATTGACCTTCCTGAAAGTTTGCAGGTCATGAAGACCAATTAGTTGCTATGGTGTCAATAAGTGCAAATTGCTTTAGATTGTTGGTGAATAGGGAAATCTCCACTGGGTCAGTGCCCAGGGCAATGAGGTACTAAAGGCACTGCAGGTGGTTTGAAGGCAGACTTAAAAAAAAAAATCCACAACTGTGCTGGGCTCTGGCAGTCCATTCATAAATGGTGATATGCGCTGGCTTCTTCAGCCTGGTCAAGCAAATCTAGGTGCTGATCTCAGCCTATACACCACTGTGTGGCCCAGATTGATCTTCCTTTAGGAATTATATTTTCTTTAGATATAGTACAGCAATTTGAATTAGACAGAATTGTTTATTTTCTGGACCATTTATTTATTTATTTATTTATTTATTTATTTATTCTAGACCTTTTGATTATCAGCGAAACATCAAGATACCACTAATTAATGATCCTTCCCCTCCAAATGGTTTTCATTTTAAAGAACTTCATATCAAGTTAACGGAAAAGAAAATACATAGATAAATGTCTGAGTGGAAATGTGGAAAACAAATGTTCAGCCTTTTAAAAAAACGAATTTAGAACCCAACCCAGAATGCCATTATGTTATGGTAACAGTTAAAAAAAAAAACTTCTCCAAATTAATGATGCATATACTGTCACAATAAACAGAGTTAACTGAGATAATTAAAAGTATTTTTATTCAGTTAATAAGACAAAATGTCACAGTTGAGAATGATTACCCTGAACTTCTGCAGATCGGATAGAGCAGAACACCTTGTCTTTGTAAAAACATAACTATATCCAACAATTGCAACATGTTTTATTCATATGGTGTTTATGTCTGGATATGTCCAAGCTATTTGCTAGGTGAACAGTCACACTTGATAGATCCAGGAGGAAATTTCTTGGTACAATGAACAAAAAGAGCTATTTTGTTCTTGTGCTCCAACCTCAGACCAAGGGAAAAAAAAAACTGTCATAAATATATGGTCACCTTTCTCTGCCTTTAAAACTGTGCTGGTGCCTGGGGAAGGATTCTCAGAATGTAAAAAAAAATTGGTGACATTACATGGGAAACTTTCTGTTCTTCCTCTTGTAATAGTCAATCTTGTTTAGACGGTAGCCTGTGAGTGGACTGGGAACAGTGTATTATGAGTGATGGCAAGGGATTCAGGGGTGAGGGATCCACAAAACTATTATATGGTGACCAAGAACTGATTTTTCTACTAAAACTTTATTATTTAAGCTTTGTTTCTGGATGCTTTGATATAGTCAAATGTCAATGTCAAGTGCCATAATCCAAACTACCTATGATAAAAATAAATCATTTACTATACCTACTTAATGCTCTTTTACTCTTTCTACCATTCCTATGCTACAAAGACAAATATACAGTCTTTATAATTGGAAGGGAAAACAGGCAATGTGGCCTTTAACCATAAAGCTTTTTGTTAGGTAGCTGTAAAAATTCAGCAATTGAAAATAAAGAAGTGTTATAACAAAGGGGAAGTCCATAACCCACTAAGGTTATGCTCTGGGGTGTTGCTCCTTCCACATTTCAAGGATAATATTAGGTCGCCATCAGAAATAAGAGTGGGTGGAATTTTTTTGTTGTTCATTTTAGCTGCAATGACCCTGGCAAAGGGCTACTTACTGAAGTGTGTTTGTTTGTGGAGTTAACTCCACAGGGACTATTTTAGATTATGCTACAGGAATGGAGCTTGCAATGAAAAGCACCATTTAAAGAAACATTGACGTAGCATCTGAGCTCTGCTACCTTTCCGGGACAACTAAGAAGCCAAGTTTGTTCTTGAAAAGGAAAAGTTTCTTTGTGTGGACTGTGAGCCCCATATCAATGACATGTTGTAAATCCATGACATAATTGTAAATCCATGGTTGTTCACATCGTAGGTGGAGATTAAGTACTTAAAAGCAAAACGGGAAATGAAAAACTAAGATTATTATCAAAAGCCAATAAAGAAAGCTGCTCTGGGTGTCAATTAGAACATTGGCAATAGGTAACCCAGGGGAGAGATACTTGAGTGTGGTGTTGCCTGCTGTCCTTCCAGCGGTCCTTTGGATTGATGTTCAACGAGCTTGTCCATGGTAGCGTTTGACCTCTTTGAAAACTAGAATTGGGTACTAATGCGTAGGCATCCTCACAAAGTAAAAGGGCTCACCATGCTAAAGACTTGGAAGTAGTAGCATTATAAAATAAAGCACTTGAGGCAAATTGACCTTAAGGAGTGAACCACTGAGGCACAATTTCTCTGAAAAACTCCTCTACCCTCGCTGAGGTGAATGTGAAGAGGCAGGACTGACAAGAGAAAACGTAGGCAAAAAGAGAAAAATTGGCAACCACACACCGGAAACAGCCAGACTTTGAAAAATTCCAAAAATAGTAGGTGAACTCAGAGGATTGGACCTGCCTCTTGTTTTGGGCAACTGAGGCGGCTTCCCTGTGTCCTGTGCTTGTTGTCTGTTGGAAGAGAGATGGGGAAAAGGGGGCGCATTATACCTCATTCCTCCTTTCTGAGCTTCACTAAAATTCAATTACAAAAGTTTCTTAGGGAGCCTGCAGGAGTTGTCTACAGTGTGGCTTTCTCTCACATTTGATAATTTGGGGTCAACCCTGGACTGGTTGAGATGCTCAGGCTCCAGCCCCTTCTAGGGATGGCTCTGTAGGTGACTAGGGCACCAGTGAGTAAGGTTGAATGTTTCAGGTCTTGACTTCGGTTGGAAGTGGGAAATTATTAGGTACGGGCATGCAATAAGATAAGGTATAGGCATGGTGGAGTGAATGATGGGCATATGCAACCTGAAGCTGTCTGCTTTGAAATGCCCAACTTCATCGGTGAAAGCGTGTCTAAAATAGAATCATCTCTGAGATGCCATTTTGGTTATGGGAAAAAACTAAAATGCTCAAAAATAGAAGCTCTGGATTGCTTTCCCCTATTCATTCCTCCCAACTAGATTTAGCTTCCTAAAGCTAGAGACCAACTACTATTCTTCACTTTTCAATCTTGTTTTTTCCATTTTTTATGGTTCCCAAGAGCACATGCTAGGCCTAATGCTTAGACTGGGCCTCAAAAAATATTTGTTGAAGGGATGAAAGGGAAGGCCAAATCTAGCAGTCAGGATAAGAATGGTCTGCGGTATTCTGGGTTTATGTTTACTGCTTTTGACTTATTGATAGCTGTTTTTAGAATTGCCTCTTGCAATGGATACAGCTCTTCTCTTTTCTTACATCACTTCTTATGCTATTCCAGTGTGCCCACAAACACCGGCAGCTTGGACTTCCTAAAGAGCTGGAATCTAGGAGTAGAACTGGTGGTAGAGGTAAGAGATGGAGAGGCAGTAGTGACTGGAGTGCTAGAGAAGATGTCTCTGACTTACTCATGCATTTCTAGACTCACATTAAAAAAAAAAAAATCTCTGGGCCACTGGGGAGAAAGTTGGCTTCTCGGCAAAGAAGAGAAGATTTTGATGTCATAAAATCTGGTTTCAGAAGCTCATGTCCCTAAAACACACACACACACACACACACACACACACACACACACACACTCCTCAATCCCTGTACTGTGGGGTGAAGATATTGATTAGGTCTATCCATTAGGACATTTGCCTCAAAGACCCATGGAGCAAGACCCCATTGATTTACATATGCATCATCAAGTAACCTTTTTTTTTGGACTCCATATATGTGCCCTTGTTTGAGATTAAATCAAGATGGCCAAACCTCATAGGGTCAGGCTAGAGAGAGCCCTGGTTTTGCCTAGTGAAATCTATCTATGTAGTTCATAGATCTGGACTAGAGTGTACTGAGCAAGTTTCAAGGAGTTTAGAAGTATTATGTCAACAGCAATCAGCATATTGAACTAGGTGGAAGTGTTCAGGGAGGGAAGTGCCAGGGGCAGTGATGGGTCTGGTTTTATTTAGCTCATTTAATAATGATCTGGAAGAGGGAGAAAACACATTAAAATCACAGATTATACTAAATTGACAGGTGGTGTAAACACAAATGAGGGCAAACAAAAGGATATAAAGAATTTAGAACAGAAATGAGATTCCATCAGAAAAAAAATACACTTTCACATCTGTGCAAAGTATCTTAAATCAGCAATGGAAATTGTTTTAAAAGTCATTTAGCTCAGAAAATGTTCATAGGCATTGCTCACATTTATAAGTGCTAACCCCTCCCCACTCCTAGCTATTTTTATTCCACTGGATTATATTGTTTGTTTTTATCACTTAAAATAAAATCTGATCATGTCATTCCTCTGATTAAAATCTTTGAAAGGCTCTGGGTTTTCTACAGGATGGAATCCAAGCTCCTTAGGCCTGTAGGAAACCTTTCCTTTGCTATTTTTGTCCAACTTCCCAGCCTTTTTCACATGTCTGTCTGCTCTGAACTCTTTACAGCATCCAGGAGGAATTATTTGTAGCTCCCTGATTGCATCCCGCCTTATTACTAACCACACCATCTGCTTAACGCGCCACTCCTTCCTCTTTTCTGAGTCATCTCCATATGACCTTCAAGATTTAGTTTTGGCCTCTCTGGGCTTTTGTACACCTAAACCAGCCCCAACCCCGAGTTTGGTTTGGTTCCTTGGCACCACCATCACACACACAGCCCACTTCTAACATAACAAGTTGACCATCACGTATTTATTGAGCATTTAATTATGTTCCAGACTCAGTGCTATGTATTTGCCTTCATTGTCTTTGTAACTGTCACAACAATCTTAGGAGATGAATATAATGATCTGTTTTATATATAAGAAAATTATATATTTGGTTAAGTAACTTGCCCAAGATTGCAAAGCCAGTAAGTGGCAGAGCTGGGATTCAACCTGCTTTCAGAGTCCATATTTTAAAAAATTATACTCTTGTAATAATTTGTTTCCTTGGGGCGCCTGGGTGGCTCAGTTGGTTAAGCATCTGACTTTTGATTTTGGCTCAGGTTGTGATCTTGGGGTCCTGAGCTCAAGCCTGTGTCAATCTCTGTGCTTGCACTCAGTGGGGAGTCTGCTTGAGGAATCTCTCCCTTTACCGCTGCCCCTTTCCCCTCTCATTCCCTCTCTCTCATTCTCATTCTCTCTCACTCTCTCTCTCTCTCAAATAAATAAATCTTTTAAAAATATGTTTCTTTGTCTGTCTCCCCTACTTGTGTAAACTTCTTGAGGCTAGGGACCATGTCATAATCACCTAGAATCTACAGAACCTTGCATGGTACATACAACTTGATAATAATAATAATAATGATAACAACAACAACAACAACACAGACAAGGATAATTAATATTTAATGAGTGCTGATTGTGTGCTAAGGATTGTGTGCATTATTCACAAACATTGCAGAGTGAGTAAAATCATTTTTAGCTTATATTGGGGAACCTGAGGCGTAGAGAGTTGATAAACCTTTTTAAGATTATATAGATCTGTCTGTAAAGCCCCCACTCTTTTTGATATACCATTTTGCATTCTCATCTGACAGAAAACAGGCATAAAATGTCTATAGGATTCTCCAGCAATTGTCTATGAACCCCAACTTAAATGCAAGAGAAAGACCAAATCTATGCATAAACATGGGCTCTCTAACTTTCATTAGGTCTGCTGATCTACTTTACTTGAGCCTATTCACTTTTGCCTTTAATCTCATGGGTACCTGCTTATTTTTGTGATTAAATGAAACACAGAGATTCATGTACCAAAGAGGATTGGCTTTTTACTATTGCTACCTCTCAAGGTTTTTTTTATTTAGAAGGATCAGCAAGACCCAGGCCCTGGATGGTCCCCATGAGATGCAATGGGAGTCATGTTGGTCTAGACTGGAAAAAAAGGCTCTCGATCCAACCACATTATTGGGTCAGTCACTTTACTTCTCTTCATTTCAGTTATCTCACCTATAAACTGACTTCCCACGTGCTGGAATGTGGTCTAGTTGTATCACCATCACTAGGGCAGTATTTGATAAATACTGATTCCTTGGTTCCATTCACAGATTTGGATTCTGCTGGTTTAGGGCAAGTGTGTTTGAAATCTCCCCAGGTGATTGTGCTGTAGTGAATTTCTGTATACCACTGAAATGACTTTAGCTAAGAGATAATGTCATTTATTATCCAGGCTCACTTCTTGGAGGCTCAGGAGAATATATTTTTGTTAAAATTGGTAACTTATACACGGCAAAAGCTTGTAAAATGAGGGCTTTAGATGTAGTAGGCTCAATGAGCGAATTTCATATTTATTACAGTCACAAATGAGGCCTGTGTTATGTAGAATGTTCTTTTTTATAATAATAAAACTGATGGCTAATATTATATAGAAGTTTTACTAAGTTTAAAATTTTTTCACATATGTTATTTTATTCAGTGTTCACGTCTTCGATTATTTCCTTTTTACAGATGAGAGAATTGAGATGGCCAGGCTTGTCCAAAGTCATAGTGTGAATCAGGAGCTTTGTCAGAATTTGATCTCATATCTCCTGAATCCCAAGGCCCTGATGGATTCAGTCCCTCAATAACTGGCTTGTGGCCTGTGACTGTCACAGTAGGACTTGTAGTCTCTATATGAAAAGGAGCTACATTTCATTTTCACAAAGCTTTTAGATTTTTAGAAAAGAAGGGTAAGATTTTTGATTGCAAGACTGCTGAACGGCATGGATGGCATAAGGCTGCTGAAGGCTTTAGTCCGCCTCTAGCCATTTCCACAAACCTAAAAAAAAAATCTGCCAGGCTCCCTGGAAGAAACTGGCTTGAGAACCACTGGTTTAGGGGCGCCTGGGTGGCTCAGTTGTTAAGTGTCTGCCTTTGGCTCAGGTCATGATCCCAGGGTCCTGGGATCAAGCCCCACATCGAGCCCCACATCGGGCTCCCTGCTCGGCAGGAAGCCTGCTTCTCCCTCTCTGACTCCTCCTACTTGTGCTCCCTCTCTCGCTGTGTCTCTCTGTCAAATAAATAAAATCTTAAAAAAAAAAAAAAAAAGAACCACTGGTTTAGAATCTGCAGCCTTACAGACAGCTCCCGATCTACATGTTGAAGATCTCACTCTAAGATATTGATTCTGCTTCCCATCTGGATTTCTCCCTCAGCCCTCCCCACTGTAACAAATGGAGACACAAGTCCAAACTGAGATTCTTATTCATTTCACCCTCACTCTGTTTCCTAATTCCCATTAATCACTAAGTCCAATTGGTTCTAGTTCCAAATGTATCCTACATTTTCCCATTTCTTTCCACCCTACTCTCTTAGCTCCTCTTCAAATT
>JAQQSY010003327.1:0-13049 GCA_028646535.1 Procyon lotor
ACACTCTGACTGGCCCTGCAGTTGATGGTGACCTGCTGACCTGGAGACACAGCCAGGGAGCCTGGAGACTGAGTCACCGTGATGGCCCCACGGGCACCTGCAATCAGAAGAAGGGTGATACAGACATGCTTTATCCCAGACTCGCTCAAATATGTCATTGCAAACGTGCTTCCTAATGCTCCCCATGGAAGTACATCACTGGGTCTACTCTGGAAAAACCAGTGTTTCTCATTATATATCTTAAAAAGTTGTTTGAGTCTGAAAGGACACTACTCCGGATGGATTATGGCACTTTTGGCTTCTCACCTGAGACCCACAGCAACAAGGACAGGAGGACCTGGCTCTGTGACGCCATCTTGCTGCCCCTGCCTGCCCGACGCAGCTCAGCTCACCCAGCAAAGGCCCCTCTTATACAGCCTGAGCCGCCCATCTGGGCCTCGAGGGGCCTATGCAAAGCAGTCAGGGAGGAAAGAAGCAAATCTCATGAGCAGTGGCCTGTGAGAGTACCCAGGGGAAATTAAAAGAGCCAAAAATAACTATGTTTGCCTCCCCTGGAAGGGGCCTCCACCTAGGGGGGCTCAGTGAGTTAAAGCCTCATCCTTCAGCTCAGTTCATGGTTTCAGTGTCCTGGGATCGAGCCCCGCATGGGGATCTGCCCTCAGTAGGGAACATGCTTCCCCCTGTCTTGGCCTGCTTCTCTGCCTACTTGTGATCACTCTCTCTGCCAAAAATATAAATAAAATCCTTAAAAAAAATAGTTGTTATTATTTATTTGTTTGTTTGTTTATTTATTTATTCATTTATTTTGAGGAAAACTGAGAAAAAGAGGGCAAAAGATTAGCAGCTTATGAGGGGCAGTGTGACGGAGAGAGAATCTTTCTTTTTTTAATTTTATTTATTTGACAGAGAAAAACACAATGATAGAGGAAACACAAGCAGAGGGAATGGTAGTGGGAGAAGCAGGCTTCCTGCCGAGCAAGGTGCCCGATGCAGGGCTCGATCCCAGGACTCTGGGATCATGACCTGAGCCGAAAGCAGAAGCTTAATGAATGAGTCAGCCATGGGGCCCCTGGAGAGAGAATCTTAAGTAGGCTCTGTGCTGTGTGGGAAGCCCAATGCAGGGCTTGATCTCACCACCCTGAGATCATGACCTGAACTGAAATCAAGAGTCTGGCGCTTTACCAAATGAGCCACCCAGGTGCCCCTAAAATTTCTCAGAATATTTAAACTAGAAAGAATCTTACACTTCCTCTGTCCGGACTTTTTCATTTTTCATAGGGAGCAGGTGCTTAGCAAGGAAAGCTTTGTGTAAGGTCATATACGAAGTTCATCAGATTGAGGCTCTTTCCGTTATTTCAGGTCTCCCTTCCATTTACAGCCAAGTCCAGCCACAAGCTAATCTGCATGTTACTCCAACTCTGCTGTCTCGGACTCTCACGTTCTTCAGTGACAAGCTCTCTGACCACACCTCTCACACTCACTGTCCCCACCTAGTGGCAGAATACATTAAATGCAGATCTTCCAGGATTCTGAAGACTCACCCTAAAACTTTCAGAGAACAAATTTCCTCAGTTTTCTGTTTGACTACTTTTAATCTTTCATAGAAAGCTTGAATTCTTTCCCAGGAGTGATATATTTGCATTTTACTGTAAAACATTTTGATCACTAATCCTATACTTCTGGAAATCCCTATCACCCCAGTTTGAGAAACACAACCCAAGAAAGCACGCAGAATAAACTTCTCTCAGGGACTCTACAGCCACAAAATACAACCGTCCCTATCTAGATTTCTTTATTCACAGGAGAGATCCCGTCTTCACTCCAATCCTGGTATTTTTTTCATCGTACATTTTTAGCATACATTTCGATTTTTAAATCCTGCATTAAATAATATTTACCTGAATAACTGAAAGTTTGTGTGTGTGTGTGTGTGTGTGGTTGTGTGTGGTACCTCCTTAAATTCTGTGCCTGAAGCCAGTGCTTCACCTGCCTCTCTCTGGTCCTGACCCTGCAGAAAGCGCTCCAAAGAGCCTGGATGAATTTTGAATACCTTAGACTTACACATCTTCACTGGGAGGATCAGATTAGCCCTGTGAATATTATGATTGATAACTTATGATGCACAAGTTTCCAAGTACAACCAGTGACAGAAGATTCTAACTGTTCCACTCCCAGCCCTCCAAAGGTACAGACTCCCGCTATGAGAGAGGATGCATGTTCTGACGTAACACATGGAATCTGGGGTTGGCACGGAATGGCTCATAGCATCTGGCTCAGGTGTCGTGTCTCGGGTCATGGTCCACGGGTCCGGGAATTGCATCCAGTATTGCACTCCCTGCTTGGGGAGGGGTCTGCTTCTCCCTCTCCCTCTACACCATCCCTTGCTTGTGCTCTCTCCCTCTCTCTCTCTCTCTCAAATAAATAAATATGGAAGGAAGCTCGAGGTCCTCCTGAGGGAGACAGAACTCTACACACAGATCAGAAAGGAGGCCTGGTGGGTGGAGAGGAAGGGAGAGGAGCCATGGTAAGACAGGCAGTTAGATAGAAGGGAGGGGTCAGGTCGTATTACACTGGAATCACCTAGAAAGTTCAAGAAAAATCCCAATGCCCAGTCACCACCCAGAACAGTTTCACCAGCATCTCTCAGGATGAAAAACAGGCAACAGAAGTTTTTAAAGTTCCCCAGGAGATTCTAACCAGTGGCTAAAAATGAGAACCACCAGCATAGGCCTAGGAGAATATGGCCAGGAATTTCTAACTACAATGTGAAATCTTTCAACAGTTTTAAGCAGGGGAATAATTACATCTAGTTTACTTGTTTTTTGTTTTAAAGATCACTCTGGTTACAAAGGACAATAATGCAGAAGACCTATTGCTCATCACCGCCTATCTGCAAATTTGCTGTAAGTGAGGCTAACCCGTGACAATCAGTGTGTACTAAGAACTTATGACATGCCCAGGCACTATGCTAAGTAATTCCTATACACTGTTTTATTTACTCCGCACAGCACCTTTTATAAGAGAGGTATTATTATTCCCACATTTCAGAAAACTGAGACTTAGGGTGATTTGGGGAATTTACCCAGTGTCTCACTCAGCTCAGAAAATAGAGAGTCAGTTTTCTGATCAAATCTCTGCGTTGATCTGCCAGCAGCTATTCACCGAGCGTCTTTCCGATGGGAACCAGTGTGTTGGCCAGAGGACGTCACCATCCAGTTTGCTAGATGGTTAGACTTTTGAACCCAAGTGAGCAAAGTGGCCCTTGGGCTGCCATGAGTACATGTCCATCCTGCGCTGAAACTGCTGCGTACAACCCGCAAGGCTAAGGGGTGGCCACTTGGCTCTAATTAAATCCCTCTCAGGTCACTGGGTGGCTAAGGCGCCAGATTCCCAGGCCACACACCAACCTTACCACCTGATGTCCTCTCTCCACAGTCAACATCTCTATAGGAAATAGTCAGATGAATTCCCCTTTGGTCATTTCTATGAAGTTACTTAGAACACTATCACATGCACAACTCCTATGCTATGACACCAAGAGAGAAATGTCTTCAACTTTGACAGTAGGAACACATTGAAACACAATCAGAACTGGAACTTTGTCTTGTATGCAGATCTATGTAAGTAAGCCCATTTCCTTCTCTTTTATTGGCTTCCCAGAGGCTCAGCATCAGCTTTTATGCACACACATGTTTTTTAATGGTGTTTACCAACATATAGTTAATATACAATGAATTGGCACCTCTTTTACAGTAACCTTCTGTGATTTTGGCACGTACATAGCTATGTAACCACAACCATGCTCAAGAGAGAGAACAAACCGTAAGAGTTCCTCTGAGTCCATCTATAGACAACTGCCCTCTCCCCAGCTCTGGTCAACCACTCCTCTGTCTCCTCATGCTCTAGTTTACCGCTTCCAGAATGTCACGGAAAGAACCACACAGGGCTGCGAATTTTGAGCTGGGCTTCTTTCCTTAGCAGGAAGCATCGAGATCCCCCACAGTGATGTGTGTCATCAGGAGCACATTCTTGTTACTGCTCAGTCAGACTCCACTATGGCTGCACCACTGTCTGCTTATCCAGTTACCAGTTTAGAGACATTGAGCTGATTCCCATTGTTTCCAACTTAGGAATGAAGGTGCTGACAATATTTGGGTACAGGTTCCCTGTGAACCTAGGATCGCATTTTGCTTGAGGAGACAGAGAGCCTATAATGGACCATAGTCAGAAGGTAAGTGTAGACCTAACCTTAGAGGAAACCACCCAGAATTTTTGGCCCAGCTTTTGGTGGTGTGTTTTCTTTCTTCCTAGTGACCGTGAGAGTTGGTTGCACATTCTGCATACAATTCCTGTCTCACATTCGTGGTTAAAGACTAGTTTCTTGGCGGCCAGCTAATGTTTTCATTTTCATACCTGTGCCTTTGGAAGAGCATACGGGTACTTTTAATGAAGTCCGATCCGACTTTTTTTTTCTTTCCTTTTTGGATCATCAAACACCTGTTTTATCTTTATGGTTATCTCAATGTGGTTTTTGCCTCTTCTGACTTTTCTAACTTCCCTACAAATTTTTAATTACGCCCAAATATTTTGGGGGGAAGGACCGAGATATAAATAGACTGCTTGTACACAGATTCTAGAATCATCTTGACCTGCTGAGAAAGGAAACGAGCCTTTTTACATTGACTGTCTAATTTTAGATTTTGTTACTCCATAGAAATGCTCATATTATAGGCCTTTATCAAATAACAAAATCAGACCTCGAAAAAGAAAGGAATTTGTCCATAATCACACAAGAAAGGATTTTAACCCATGTTGGGTCAGTGACAGAGACTATATTATTTCCATACATCATATTCTACATATTCATCACCTTAAAATAATTTTAGATAACCTAAGTCAATTTAAGTTCAAATACAATGATATTGGTTGAAGAATATTGCTTATTGTTAGTGTCAAAAAATCTCTTAATCTTTCTATAGATTATAGAAATACCAAATATAATGATGGTCTTTATGATACACTTTTTTTATTAAAGTTTTATTTATTTAACTGACAGAGCAAGATTATAAGTCGACAGAGAGGCAGGCAGAGAGAGAGGGGGAGGCAGGCTCCCCGCTGAGCAGAGAGCCTGGGTCAGGCCCCAATCCCATGACCCCGAGATCATGACCCGAGCCAGAGGCAGAGGCTCCAACTCACGAGCCACCCAGGTGCCCCTATGATATACTTTCTTAAAGTCAAAGTCCAAAAGAGGCATCTGAGTCCCACAGTTAGTTAAGCATGTGACTCTTCATTTTGTCTCAGGTCATGATCTCAGGGTCTTGAGATTGAGCTCAGCACAGAGCCTGCTTGAGGTTCTCTGTCCCTTTCCCTCTGCCTTTCCTGCTCGGGCTCTCTCCCCCTCCAACCCTGTATAATAAATAAACAAATAAATATTTTTAAAAAATATATGTCGAAAAGTGCATTGGTAAAAGTGCATATATAAAATGTTCATATATTTACATACATATAAAATATATAATGCAAGTATGCTAAGTAAAAAATATGTATGTTAAAAATACAGATAGGTAGATGAGATGAAAAAATAGAGGGTAGTTAGAGAGATGGAAAGACAGAGAGACAGAGAGACCAAATGTTTATATAGAGGTAATAAGTTTAGAGGGGGACTTATTTTACTGTTCTACCTAAATTCTCTAAAAGACTTAAAAATCATATATTTTCGTTTGTGATTGCTCTATACCTGATTTTCTTGCTCTTCTAATTTTCTGTAACTTTTTGTCTAGAAGCAATAAAATCTCACCTGTATGGTAATACTAGAAATACTTGTTACCTAGAAACCTCATGATCCCTGCAAAACCCATTATGTGAAATTAGGCTTGTTGATTTACACAGCACTGCCATCTACTGGCAGAACTTCTACACTGCATGCTGGCTTTGGTGAGTCACTGCAAACCTGACCCAGTTCCTAATTATTTTCAATGTTTATAGAAATGGCCAACCGTAATAAAAGATCACATACACCCATGCACACACACATGCTCGTAAACTAGTGTGCACACACACACACACACACACACACACACACACTGGACTATTTTGAAGCCAACCCATCAAGTATATTGCTAACTGCTAAGGACTTTTTAAAATAACTACTATGCTATTATGGTACAGAACTAAAAGAAAGTTTCTACTATTACTTGATCCCAGTTTTATTCCAAATTCTTTTCTTGTCTCTAAACACTGCCATCACAGTAACTTTGCTTAAATCAAGGTCAAGATCCAGATAACTGTAGGCTTCATTCAGTTTTAACAAAACGTAAACCAAAACAAAAAAACCTCTATATTCTAAAAAACATATCAAGGAAATATTAAGGATAGCAAACCACCATTATTTAGAAATATATATTTAATAAGAAAGAAAGAAAGAAAAAAAAATATAAACCAAGTCATGGGACTGGGATAATCTTGAAACCAAAATCAAAGAAACAACATAAGGAAAAGTAGAGACGGAACACACTCATAATCCTCAATGCAAGAAAAGTATTAGGAAGTCAATTAAAAAAGAGCTACCTTGTGACCCAGCATTAGCACTACTGGGTATTTACTACAAAGATGAAGATGTAGTGAAAAGAAGGGCCACATGTACCCCAATGTCCATGGCAGCAAGGTCCACAATAGCCAAACTGTGGGATGGGCCCAGATACCCTTCAACAGATGAATGGGTAAAGAAGATGTGTCCATATATACACTGGAATATTACTCAGCTGTCAGAAAGCATAAATACCCTACTTTTGCATCTACTGGATGGGACTGGAGGAGATGATGCTGAGTGAGATAAGTCAAGCAGAGAAAGTCAATTATTATTATGGTTTCACTTCCTTGTGGAACATGAGGAATAACACGGAGGACAGTAGGAGATGGAATGGAAAAGTGAATTGGGGGAATCAGAGAGGGAGAGGAACCATGAGAAACTGTGGGCTCCCGAGAAACAAACTGAGGGTTTTAGAGGGGAGGGGTGGGGGGAAGGGTGAGCCTGATGGTGGGTATTGAGGAGGAGACGGATTGCAGGGAGCACTAGGTGTGGTGCATGAGCAATGAATCTTGCAACATGGCATCAAAAACTAATATATTCTATGGTGACTCACATAACACAACCTTAAAAAAAGAAAGAAAATAAAATCTCTCAAAAAAAAAATAACTTAGAAAGCTGTAACAGTTGAAATTTCATCTGAGCACCCATGATGGGAATCTAACCAGGGAAGCACCACTACACAAGGGAGAGTTTTGTCCAACACGGAACCCGGGGGCAGGGGTTCAGGGATGGAGCTGCTGACCCAGGACTCAGGTTCCTGTCCATCCCGTTCCCCACCCTACAAATTCTTATGTTGAAAACCTAATGCCCAACGTCACTGTATTTGGAGGTGAGGCATTTGGCGGTGAATACGTCTTAAGGGCAGAGCCCCCAGGAATGGGATTAGTGCCCTTGTAAGAATAGAATCAGAAAGCTCCCATCCCTTTTCTACCACCTGAGGACACAGTGAAAACACAGCCATGAGAGTAGGACCTCACCAGACACCGAATCTGCCGAGACCTTGATCTTAGACTTCCAAGCCTTCAGAACTGTGAGAAATACATTTAAGTCATTTATAACCTGTCAACCCTGGGACAACCCACTGGCTCGGTGGGTTAGGCATCTGTCTTCAGCTCAGGTCATGGTCCCAGGGTCCTGGGATCAAGTCCCGGATCAGGCTCCCTGCTCAGCGGGAAGCCTGCTTGTCCCTCTTCCCTCTGCCTCTTACTTGTACTCCTGTGCTCTGTATCTTTCTTGCTCCTTCTCTCAGGCAAATGAATAATTAAATCTTAAAAAAAAAAAAATAGGGTGGGCCTATTTTCTGTTGAGCCTTAAATCTGACCAAGGACTAGGTCAGGAGACGTGACTTCTCAGGCAGAGAGGGGAACGCACATGTTCAAGGCTGAGCTGGGAGGAAACAGCAGGTGCAGCAAAGCCTCCCTGACCCTCGGCCCCAGGGAGGAGGTTTGTGTTCGAGGCTGAAGCACTGTGGGTGGATAGTTATAATGCTGTTGGCAATAATAGTCCCCCACATCTTCGGCCTGGAGGTTGCTGATGGTGAGGGTGAAGTCTGTCCCAGACCCACTGCCGCTGAACCGGTCGGGGATGCCCGTGGCCCTCCTGGTTGCATAGTAGATGAGGAGCCTGGGAGCCTGTCCAGGTTTCTGCTGGTACCAGCTTAACGCTTTGCTGACACTCTGACTGGCCCTGCAGTTCATGGTGACCTGCTGACCTGGAGACACAGCCAGGGAGCCTGGAGACTGAGTCACCGTGATGGCCCCACGGGCACCTGCAATCAGAAGAATGGTGATACAGACACGCTTTATCCCAGACTCGCTCAAATATGTCATTGCAAACCTGCTTCCTAATGGTTCCCCATGGAAGTACATCACTGGGTCTACTCTGGAAATAGCCAGTGTTTCTCATTATATATCTTTTAAAAAGCTGTTTGAGTCTGAAAGGACACTACTCCGGACAGATTATTGCAACTTTGAGCTTTTTACCTGAGATCCACAGCAACAAGGACAGGAGGACCTGGCTCTGCGACACCATCTTGCTGCCCCTGCCTGCCCGACGCAGCTCAGCTCACCCAGGAAAGGCCCCTCTTATACAGCCTGAGCCGCCCGTCGGGGCCTCGAGGGGCCTATGCAAAGCAGTCAGGGAGGAAAGAAGCAAATCTCATGCGCAGTGGCTTGTGAAAGTACCCAGTGGAAATCGAAAGAGCCTAAAGTAACTCCAAAATAGAGTTGTATGACAAGAACACACAAACGTCAACTTGGAGGCTCTGAGAACAACTGAGAAGTTCTAAAATGACATAGGGCTACATGATCCAATGAAGAGCTTCCATTTGCAACTCTAAAAGGGTTTTAAATGGGTTTAGTTTCCAGAAATGCTGAGTTTGACTCTCATGTCAATAACCCTGGTACAATAAGAAAATATGCTGAGAAACAAACAATGGGAGGGAGAGAGGGAGGAAAGGGTTGGAAGGCACAGAAACAAAGTGGAGAACTTTGGGTCCAGCTTTTTATAAAACCTCTGACTGGAAAATATCGAGCTCTAAAGCCATTTTTCTCCTGCAGATGGTTAAGTACGCGGTAAACACTTGAACTCAAGTTCGGGGCTGTGCTAGGGCCAGAGAGATGATGAGCTGGAAGAAGGGCCCAGAATTTCCTCACTTGGGGAGACATGTGGAACCCTCATTGGACCTAGGGGAAGTCTGATTCCTGAATTTTACTTATTCTATCTTTTCAAATCAGTAGTTTATTTTATGTTAAATTAACCAATTAGTGAAATCTAGGTGCCTTCAAGAAAATTCAGTTCCTTCCAGTGGTTTGAGAAGTCAGCCCAAGGTAGCTTGGGTACCATATACATTTTCTTGTTCCTATTCCTTGTCCTGCTGTTCATGCTCATGCAGAGGGGAATGGGCAGGAGTGAAATTCCCTTAAGATGTCGAGAATGTTGTCCTGGGGAGAAACAGAAGCTATGGAGGCTTTGGGTATTCTGCAAGTCCAGGTACAAGGCTCCGCCATCTTTTCTCTAACTGGGACAGTTGCTGCAGCTTCCTCTCTGTTGGGTGGCTTACTGGGTGTTCTTTGGGTCCCCGTGGCTGCCTCACTGCTTCATATCATGAGCCACTTCCTATGACCCAGCTACACCCTGTATCCAGTAGATCCTACCTGGGGATTCACACCTCACCACCACGAAGGGTCAATTCTCTCATTACTCCACCCCTGAATTTGCCCCTGATGATGGTTAATTTGATATGTCACCTGAAATAAGGGAGGGCACTCATTTTGAAGGATGCCTAGCTAAGTGTGTCTGCCTCCCCTCCCGGATTGCATTCTGGGGGCCAGCCCTGCTTGGAGGAAAGGGATGGGAGATAAGGCTGTAGCTCTTGGCATCCAGAATAGAATGGCCAGACCTGGAGGCCAGATGATATATTTAAACAATTGGCTCCCAAGGTCATTCCCACTGAATGAGTCTCACAAATAATGTTCCTTAGGCCACCTGTGTGCATGCCAATCCAGGTGACTGTTTACACAAGACAAAAACAAAAATATTTATCTACACAAAACTCTTCCATAGGAGGGGGAGCAAGATGGCAGAGAATTAGGAGGCTGAGATAGTATCGGTTCCCAGATCAGGTAGATATTTATCAAACCATTCTAAAAGCCTACAAACTCAACAGGAGAGAGAAAAGAGGAAGAACAACAATTCTAGGAGCAAAGAATCGACCACTTTTCAAAAGGTAGGACATGAGGAAAAAGTGAATCCAAAGTGATGGGAAGATGGACCGCAGGGTGGAGGGGCCAGCTCCCAGCAGCCGCAGAGCCGCAGGGCACAAAATCGGAAATTTTACAGTCTGCTCTGCTGAGGGATGTCACTCCAGAGGCTAAGCAAGGGGTTTAGCTCTCGAAGGAACAGTGTGGTTTCAGGACCCATGGGGTCACAGAGGGACTGCGGGTGTCAGTGTGGCAGAGCTCCCAGTTATCAGACCGGAGAAGCCAGCGGCAGAGAAGGATCTGCACAGAGGGGTATCAGCCCGGGATTACCTTAGTCCGTGATCTGAGGCACTTTTGGGCCGCTGCTCTTTGAGCAGGGATCCCACAAAAGGCAGTTCTGGAGAGACCTTTTCCTTCCTACTCTGGGCAGAGCAGTGTGGGAGCACACAGCAGAAATCTGCTGGGTTTGGAGACTCCAAACAGAGCCGTGTGCCAGAGATAAAAACGCTTGGTCACGGATGGCTAAGCTTGGAGTGCATCTGGAGACCAGGGAGACAGGAGGGACTGACTGCTTTTCTCCAAGGGTGGACTGGGCCACAGGGCCCTGAGTGCTCGGCTCCTCCAGGCCAGAGACTGGAAGGCCGCCATTTTCATTCCTGGCCTCCAGGGCAGTACAGAAAGTGCTCAGGGAACAAAGACTCCTGAGAGCAAACCCAAGCAAATTGCTTGGCCTATCCCCTGGCAAGGGCGGTGCAATTCTGCCTTGAGCAAAGACATTTGAGAATCAAGGCAACGGGTCCCTCTTCCAGAAGATCAGCAAGAATATCCAGCCAAGACCATGTTTATCAATCAGTGAAAGTGTGGAAGCCCAGAGTATTTTTCTCTCTCACTCATCTATTCTTATCTCGACAAAATGACAAGGCGGAAAAACTCACCACAAAAAAAAGAACAAGAGGCAGTACCGACGGCTAGAGACCTAGTCAATATGGACATATGTAGTATGTCAGAAATAGAGTCCAAAATGACAATTATCAAGGTGCTAGCTGAGCTTGAAAAAAGCATGGAAGATATTAGAGAATCCCTTTCTGGAGAAATAAAATCTCTTTCTGAAGAAATAAAAGAACTAAAATCTAACCAAGTTGAAATCAAAAAACTATTAATGAGGTAAAATAAAAAATGGAGGCTCTTACTGCCAGGATAAATGAGGAAAAGGAGATCATCAGTCATATAGAAGACCAAATGATGGAGAATAAAGAAGCTGAGAAAAAGAGACAGAAACAACTATTGTACCACAAGGGGAGAATTCGAGAAATGAGTGGTACCATAAGATGCAACAATATTAGAATAATTGGGATTCCAGAAGAAGAAGAAGAAAGAGAGAGGGGGGCAGAAGGTATATTGGAGCAAATTATTGTAGAGAATTTCCCTAATCTGGCGAAGGGACAAGCATCAAAATCCAGGAGGCACAGAGAACCCCCCTCAAAATCAACAAAAATAGGTCTACATCCAGTCATCTAATAGTAAAACTTACAAGTCTTAGTGACAAAGAGAAAATCCTGAAAGCAGCTCGAGACAAGAAGTCTGTAACACACAATGTCAGAAATATTAGATTGGCAGCAGACCGATCCACAGAGGCCTGGCAGGCCAGAAAGGACTGGCATGATATATTCAGAGCAATAAATGAGAAAAATATGCAGCCAAGAATACTATATCCCGCTAGGCTGTCACTGAAAATAGGTGGAGAGATAGAAAGCTTCCAGAACAAACAATAACTAAAAGAATTTGCAAACACCAAATCAGCCCTACAGGAAATCATGAAAGGGGTCATCTAAGCAAAGAGAGAGCCTAAAAGGAACATAGACGAAAAAGGAACAGAGACAATATACAGTTAACAATCACCTTATAGGCAATACAATGACACTAAATTCATATCTGTCAGTAGTTACCCTGAATGTAAATGGGCTAAATGCCCCAATCAAAAGACATAGAGTATCAGAATGGATTAAAAAAACAAGACCAAACGATGTAATGTCTACAAGAAACTCATCTTAGATCCAAAGACACCTCCAGATTTAAAGTGAGGGGGTGAAAAACCATTTACCATGCTAATGGACATCAAAAGAAAGCTGAGGTGGCTATCCTTATATCAGATATATTAGATTTTAAGCCATAGACTATAATAAGAGATGAGGAAGGACACGATATCATACTTAAAGGGACTGTCCAAAAAGAAGATCTAACAATTGTAAATATCTATGCCCCTAACATGAGAGCAGCCAATTATATAAACCAATTAATAACAAAGTCAAAGAAACACATCAACAATAATACAATAATAGTGGGAGACTTTAATCCCCCCCTTCACCGAAATGGACAGATCATCTAAGCAAAAGATCAACAAGGAAATAAAGCTTCTAAAGGACACCCTGGACCAGATGGACATCACGGGTATATTCAGAACATTCCATCCCAAAGCAACAGAATACACATTCTTCTCGAGCGCACATGGAACATTCTCCAGAATAGATCATATCCTGGGACACAAATCAGGTCTCAGTTGGTACCAAAAGATTGGGATTATTACCTGCATATTTTCAGACAACAATTCCATGAAACTAGAACTCAATCACAAGAGGAAAGTTGGAAAGAACTCAAATACAAGGAAGCTAAAGAGCATCCTACTGGAGAATGAATGGGTTTACCAGTAAATTAAAGAAGAACTTAAAAAATTCATGGAAACAAATGAAAATGAAAACACA
>JAQQSY010003328.1:0-13047 GCA_028646535.1 Procyon lotor
CACTCGCAGCGCACGCCCGCCAGCACGTCGGAGGAGCCACACGTCTTCCTGCAGACCTCGCAGCGCGCAGCGGAGGGCAGGTTTCCCTCCCGCCAGTGGTGGTGGTGCGTGTCCTGCGGAGGGGGCCGTCCGTGGCTCAGCCCGCCCCCAGCACGCCCCCGCCCGCCCCGCCCGCCCCAGGCTCTGGCGCCTGGCCCTGTGCACCCACGTGGTCCCGGTGCCCGTCCCGGTGGCACTGGCGGCAGTCGCTGCAGGCGAAGGGCACACAGTCGGGGTGAACGTGCAGCTCACACACTGGGGGGCGGGCACGGTTAAGGGCCTCTCGCCGCTCCCCACAGCCCTGCCCCCTTCTCTCGGGCAGCTCTGCCAAGGCCGGTTCCCCGCAAGTCCTGGCCACGCTTCCTGTACCCTTCCTCGTGCGCAGAGCAGGTGCCCCCACCTCTCAGGGGACGGCGGCCGGTTTCTCCTGTCTCCCTGCCAGGCCCCCTGCACCTGCTTCCCGGTGAGGGCAGCTCCGGAATCCTCGAACACGCCCCCCGCCCCGCGTGGGCGCCCCGGGCACCACCCCACCTCCTGCCCGGCCGCCTGACCACAGCGGGCGTGGGCCTCCCCCGGTAGCGGAGATCCGGACCCTGGAGAGGGCGCGGGCAGCCGGGCGGGCTCAGCGGTACCTTCACAGCGGAGCGCGGGGGCCTCCAGGGCCTTGCGGCACACGGCGCAGAACTTGCGCTTGTAGAACCCCCGCGGGCCGAAGCAGTGGGCCACAGGGACCTGCAGGGATCAGAGCTCCCCCTCAGCCCGGGGCCCACCTGCCAGCGCCCAGCCAGCGTCCAGCCCCCGCCAGCGGGCCTCGTCCTCTACAGCCCGGAGAGCTCCCGCTGCCCCCCACACCACCTGTCTGGCCCCTGCGGCGTCCCTGGACCCTCCCCCGCTCCTCTGTGCCGTCGGGGGCCCCGCTGGAATTGCCCACGCTCCTCAGAGTCCTTGCAGGACCCAGGCCGGGCTGCCCCTTCTGCAGGGAGCCCCCACGGTTCTGCCCACGCCGAATTCAGCTGTGCGGTCCAGGAGCCCTGGGCGCTGGCTGCTTCCTGCAGGCCTCTTCCCTGCCCCACGGTCCATCAGGGCTGAGCTAGAAGCACCCGTGGGCAGAGGCCCAGCGACAGGCAGCAGCAGCAGTACTGGGTGCCAGGGACCCCGGAGCAGGAGGGGTCAGAACCAGCGGGAGCTGAGGCCCGGCTCCTGCCCTGGGCAGGGCCCGCACGCAGGGACGCCGTCAGCATCCCGGGGACCCAGGGCAGCACAAAGGAACACTCCCGCCCCACCCACCTGGCCAGCCGACTCAGCCCCGCGCCCCACGCTATACGCACGCGGACCAGGGTGGGCGCCACGCCCGCGCACGGGCTCTTCACGTGCTTCAGGCACTTCTCGTGGGACATGAAGTTGCACACTGTGGAATGAGAGCCGCGTGAGTTAGGCCCTGTCCGGCCCACGCAGCAGGAGACCCCAGGCTCCGGCACCAGAAGGGAGGCCGCGGCTGGCAGGGGCACCAGGGGCCAGCGTTCTGCGAGGGGGCGTGCACTTCTCACGGTGGGCCCACTCTGCGGGAGCCAAGGGGAGTCAGTGTGGGGGGAGACCCCGCAGCCCCCCGCCCCTGCTCCAACCCAGCCGTGAGTGCTGGCGGAGGTGACTCCTGCCATCTGCACTGGCGTGGGGCAGAGGGAGGGCATGGCCACAGCGTCCCCCTAACCCTAACCCTCACACACCAGCACACCTGCTATCCGTTGGCCCTGAGGTGCAGGCAGGTAAGCAGGCACCCCCCCCCAGCAGCTTCTCCCACTCCCCCACAACTCGAAAGACCCCCTGGTGACCCCTCCCATGTACTGGTGCCTGCTGAGACCAGAGCCGGTCTGTGATGGGACAGGACCCCCCGAGGCAGGCAGGGTGCAGGGCGGCCAGCCCAGGGATGGCTGCATCTGCCCCCGCCCTGAGGGGCAGACGGCCCAGAGGCTCCAAAGACAGTAAGCACTCCGACACAGGCTGTGCTCCCAAGGGCCACCTGCCCTGGGGTGCAGGCCACTAAGAAGGGACGCCCAGAGATAGACAGGATGGGGGGGCGTGAGAGGAAGCCCCCTCCGGCCGCTCCTGCAGCATGATGGGCCTAGGGAGGGGGCGGGGGCCTGAGCTGGGCCCCACTGGGGTGGGAGGGGCTGGACAAGGCAGCAGGAGGCTGGGAAGTGGGCAGGCAGCAAGAGGACTCCCTCTCCAGCACAGCCCTTGGTGAACAGTGGGAGCGGGGGGCCCTGAGACAGCCCCATCCCATCCACTGAGGCCTTATGCACCCAGTCCCTGGGAGGAGGGGGCAGACGGGTCCTCCGCAGGCTAGCAAGGACAGCCCCGAGGCCTTGCTTCCGAAAAACTGCAGTAGGCCGGGGTCAGATGGAACAAGTCAGGAGGCACAGAGGAAGGGTGAGCACTCCGGCTAGCTTCCCCTCCAGGGCGCCCAGACCGGCTCTGTCCCGGAAGGCAGCAGCTGTGGGCAGGTGGCGCCCAGCTCCTCTGGCTCACGGAGATAGTGCCTCATCACCCGCATCCCACATCCTGGGGACTCCCTGGCAGGGACGGAGGCTCTTCCTCCCATACCCTTGTCAGGCTCCTCTGCCTGCCAAGACGACCGGCCCGTTCTCCAGAGGAGGGGAGCACGTCCGCACAGCTGCCCAGGGACGGCCCCCCCATCATCCCCCAAGCCCAGCCTCCCTCACGAGCTGCTTTGCCCTTTAGACTGACCCCACCTGCAGGAGGTGCCGGCACTGAGGCGGACCTGGAGTCCAGCCTCAGACCTGGGGCCCCGCCTTCACCACCCCTCAGCTGTGCGGGGGTCCTGGGTCCAGCCTCAGACCTGGGGCCCCGCCTTCACCACCCCTCAGCTGTGCGGGGGTCCTGGGTCCAGCCTCAGACCTAAAGCTGATTCAGCCTGCACGAGCACTGCTCCCCCCGAGCCTCTTGGCACAGGACAAGGTAAGATGGTGCAGTGTTTCTGATATGAGAGAATGTAGGGGTGACTCCCCCCATGCCAGCTGGCCAGACCACCTGGCGCAGCACTGGGGAGTCAGCTCAACCATGCCATTTTCTTGGGCAGAAGGCATCCTCCTGCCTGGGAGACCCAGCCTCCTCCATCCAGACCTGGTTAAGCCTTCTCTAAACTTCCGCGTTAGTGATCCCTCTGTCCCCTGTCTCCACGGGTGGAGCAAAGGCTCCCCACGTGCCGCCTTCCACGTCCCTGGGCAGCTGTGGTCCCCAGGGCCCACCCACCCGTCCTGCCAGAGGGAGGACTACAAGAGAGCCCGTGCCCTCGCTGTCCAGTGAGCCAGTGGGGGGAGGGCCTCCTCGCCCAGGCAGCCGGCTCGGCAGCGAGGCGCCAGCCCTGTTGGGGCATGCCGCACTTGGCCCTCGTCGGCAGCGGTGTGCACGCAGGGCAAGGGAGGCCCGGCACTAGGGCACAGGAACCAGCGGCCAGGAGCAGCCCTGCCTCACGGCACGGCTGCCCCAGTGCGGAGCCCAGACCAGTCCCACCTGCTCAGGGGGCGCCGGACTCATCCCCCAGGCACTGCACCTGCCCCCCACGGCCCACAGTGCTCTCCCCCATCGAACCCCAAGCCCAGTGAGGGAGCCCAGGGAGCGGTTTTTTCCTGAGCCCCACACTCCTGGGGGAAGCCGCCTGGTGCCCCCAAGTCCCTGAGGAGCCGGTCCTTCTCGCCTTCCTGGAGAGGGTCTGAGGCCAGCACACTCCTGCCCGGGGGCGCAAGCGGCTCTGTCCGGAGGAGGCCATCGCTGGGAGTACAGAGGTCAGGGGCGAGGGGCCCATCCTGGGCCAGGGGCTGGGGTCTGTGATGGGGTCGCGGGCGCTCACCGTCGCAGAGGAAGCCGGCCAAGCCCCAGATGAAGTCGGAGCAGAGGTGGCAGAAGGTGGGCTTGGTGAGCGTCACCTTCCGGAAGCTGTGGCCGGACGCGGCGGGGCCTGGGGTCCTGGCGCCCGCCCGCTCCGGGCCGGACCCCGACCCCGACCCCGACCCCGGCCCCGGCCCCGGTTCCGGCCGCGCGCGGCCTCTGCCGCCTAGCTCGGGGCTGGAGGCCGGGCTGCCCGGGCGCGGCGAGCTACCGCCGAGCCAGGCACGGGCCCGGGGCTCGGCCGCCGCCGCCATCCCTGCCCGGGCGGCCCGAGCCCCGGCGGCGGGCGAGAGCCGGGTCCGCGCCGCGCGTGAGAGGGGCCGCCGCCTCCCAGCCGACCCCGCCGTCCGCTCCGGGCTTCCGACTGCGCCCGCCGCCAGTGCGCAGGCGCGCGCTCGGGGGCGGGGGCCGAGAGGCCGGGGGCGGGGCCGGGGCGGCCGGGGCGGGGCCTGGGCAGGGACCGGGGCGGGGCCGGGGCAGGGACCGGGGCGGGGCCTGGGCAGGGACCGGGCGGAGGTGGGAAGCCGGCGGCGGGCCTGCGGACCCGGGGTCCGAGCCCCGGCCGAGGGAGGGCCAGCTTGGGGAGGCCGGAAGGCAGGGGGATGGGTCTGGCCTCCGGCCGACAGGCTGCGCCCGGAATCGCGACCGGGGTCCCCGCACGCAGCCTCCCGACGACGCCGGCGCCAGGCCTCTGCACCTGCGGCGCCCAGACCCGCGCCTGCGCAGACGGACACCTCCCCCGCGACGCCCGATCCGGCGGGTGGTTTGTGGTTGCGCGGGGAGGCCCTGTGCGCGCGCCCGAGGGTGGGGTCGGGAGCCAAGGCCCGCCTGCCCTGCCTGCCCCCGGGCGCCGTGCGTGGACGGCCAGGTGCGCCGTGTCTTTGGCGGGGAGCCGAGTACCCGCCGGCCCGGCCCCTGTCCTCACCGCAGCGGGGGACGTCGTGAGGGCCCGGGTCAGCCATAGCCACGGCCTGCATTTCCCCGCCTGTTTACGGATGGCGCCCCCTCCCATCAGCTCTCTATTGGGAAGCCCGAGGGGCCAGCGTCCCTCCCTGCCGCTCCTGGCCTCGAGTTCCCATGCGGGGCAGGCCTGCCTGTCGCGACATCTCCCCTCACCCTACCGGGGTCCTCCTCGACCCCCCTCCTGCCCAGAAAACCCGCCCCCACCACACTCCCCGGGGGAGGCAGTGAGTGCCGCCAGCCAGCCCTGCCGAGATGTCTGGCTTTGGGAAGGGACAACCCCAGCGCGCACGGCTTCGTTTTGTCCAGGTGGCGCTGAGGACGTGTGGGGGACATGTCCACGAAGGTCACCCTGACCTCATTGCCTGCCAGCAATCATTCCAGGGGCCCTGCTTATGTGGGCCTGAGCGCAGACTGCCATGCATGTGGCCAAAATGGGCATCGTAGGCCAAAGGGCTTCTTGGGGACCCAGAAGGGACAAGCAGGGGCTGCAGGGTGGGGCTGGCTCCCACGGGTCGGGAAAGGGGAGAGCCCCAGGGTCCCAGAGGAGGAAAAAAACAGGGTGGGGAAATGCAGCCAGGGGAGAATTATGTCCAGAATTGGGGGGACGGGGCGACCACGAAGGCCAGGAAGGCTATGAAGGCAGTGCCTGCAAGTGTGGCGGGCCTGCTGAGAGGGCCTGTGGGCGCAGAGATGGGAGGGGGGGCTGCTGGAGGGGCCAGTGGGCGCAGAGACAGGGAGGGTTGGGGCGCCTTACTTTGCTGAAGGGGATTCCAGGTGTGGGCGGCAGAAGGCGAGAGAGAGGGCAGTGACGGGTCCTGAGAAGGCAGGAGGACTCTCACCCTCACTCCTCGGAGGGTTCTTCACTGCCCGGAAACCGCTCACTGCGCACCCAGAGCCCTGGGTTGGCATGTCTGCCCTCCTGGAGCTGAGTTCTGGGGGGGACAGAAAACAAACTGAAAAATAAAGCGGCCATGTAATGTCTTAGTGCCAGGCGTGGACGGAGGGAGCGAGGCCTGAGTGCCCCGGAGGAGCTGGGCTGTGGGCAGGAGGAAGACATCCAAGCAAGGAGAAAGAGAGGGTGCAAAGACCCTGGGGCCACTCCTCTCTCCTTGTCTCCTTAGCCCCCCATGCTGGCTTCAACCCCCCCAGCTACCTGAACCTGCCCTCGGCCGCGCTGCAAGTCACAGGCGAGGACCCAGCGGACCGATGTGCCTCCCGGCCCTGGGAGGGTGATGAGCTGGCCATGGTGCCTGAGAAGGTGCAGGTTTCTGTGGAAAACCACTTGGTACCGTTCAAACGACAGCTGACTTCTTAGGACCCCAGGACCTATCTCCCTGTGCATGAGAAAGTGAGGGGCGAGGGAAACTCCCGGAGCAGGGGCACCACGTGCTCACTTGTGCAGAAACGTGACTGCCCTGCCAACTCATGCAGGCACGCTGCTGTCGAACCTTCCGAACTTCTCAGGACCCCTTCCAAAATGGCTAGCAGCTTCTAGCTGGCGGCTGGAAACATCTGTGCCCCGAGCACGGCGCTCTGGAGGGGCCTGGCGGCCTGCTCCACGCCGCGCTCCCGCGGAGAGCTTTGGGTCTACAGGCCGTGCCCCTCGCCTCCCCCCCCCCCCCCCCCCCCCCCCCCCCCCCCCCCCCGGCCATCTCCGCAAGCTCAGGCGCCCCAGCACAGCACAGGCTGGGGGGCCCGCACGACTGGCACGTCTCACAGCTCTGGAGGCCAGAAGTCTGAGGTCGGGGTGGCGTTCGGTCACGTCCTGGGGAGCCTCATCCTCATTTGCAGACGGGCCTGCTCGCTCGGCTCTTCACGTGGCAGCGGAGAGTCTCTCTTTTTAGAAGGGCACCAACCCCATCCCACACTCTTGAGCCCCCGAGGCCCCACCTCCAAATACCATCCACGGGATTAGAGTTTCAACACATGAATCAGTGACGGAACCCTCGTCTGTCACTCAGGCCGCTCGGCTCGCGGTACTCGGGTGCGGGCACCCTGGCAGATGCGCAGAACCGGCCGGAGGGGCCCTGTTTGCCGGGGGTCCTGCTCTGAGGGCCTCGGGCGGGTCCCTGTGCCCCCGGGGCCGTCAGTGCTTGTCCTGCTGCAGCCCGGCCCCGCCTCTCTGCTGCGGACGTGCCTATGCGTGGAGCCGGACTCCGGCTGTCAGGAATCAGGCTTTGTGTGCGCACGTTTCGGCGGGCATAGCCCTGCTGGGCCACAGCGCATGCGGTGAGCACCTCTAGAAGAGAATCCCATGCACAAAAATGAAAATGTGTGTGACCACTAGGAACGTAGGAGATTTGCCTCCGGGCACTTGTGTGACAACTAACGGTCTCAGAGTTGCAGCCTTTCCAGGAGGTTGTGGTGTGGCTCCCACCGTGTCCCTCGGTGGCGAGGGAGTCACCAGACCTCGCAGATCGGTCTGCCGCCTGCAGCTCTGCTCGGAAGGCCCTGTTTGTTGAGTGTCTCTGTCATCTTTCTACTGAGCATCTCGTCCTTACTGATTTGTGGTTTACAAGCTCTGGAGACGATTATTTTGTCAGCAACAGTCTGTCCTCGCCGCCATGGCCACCGCGCTCCCGAGCGGCGGACACGCAGCGGGGCTCCTGGGGAAAGGCAGGGCCGGCTTCCTGGGAGCCTCTGGCCACCACAGGACCCCGTGTCGCGTGGCTTCTGTCTGAAGGCCCCTCAGCGACTCTGCAGTTGGTTCGTCTGCAGTCGGTGCGGCCGGCGTCGCGGGACCTCAGGCGGTTTCCTCCGCGGGCCGGCCCAGCCTCGGGCGCGTGGAGCCCCAGGTGCGTGGAGCCCGGGTGGGACTCCAGCCCCACGCGGGGTGACCTGCGCAGCCACGGAGTCGGCTGCCAAAAGCACAAGAATGCGGGACGTGGGGCCCAGACGGGCCGCAGACGGGACCCCGGTTTCCAGGGCGAGCCGAACGGAGAAGGCGGGGCACCGCCGCCTCCTGTCTCCGCTGGGGACACCAGGGTAAGGACAGAAGTTTCCTGTCGGCACCGCTGCCTCTGCACCAGGCACTCTCGTGTGGCTCAGCTGATCCGCCTTTCCTTGCTGGGGGGGCCTCTGTGTCCTGCTCAAGCACCTGCCGGCCCCGAGGCCACGGAGGTGCTGCCGGGTTCGAGGTGCCATCTCCCGAGGCCGCCAGGCCTGTCTTGGCAGCGGGTGAGGCAGGGTCCCATCCGGCAACCCGCAGCCTCTCTCTAAGAAAGAGCGCAGGCCGTCGTAGAAGGAGATACACAGGTTTCCGAAGGAGACAGGAAATCACAATCTTCTTAAAAATTGACCAATAGCAGAAACATCACAAAATCCAGAAAATACCACAATTTTTATTCATAACTGCATGGAACTCCACTGGGATACGTTTGTCATCTACATTTTTTATTGTCTCTTCTTGTAACAATTTCCCAGGGAGAACGAGGAGGAGAACTTAGTGTCCCCAACAGGTGGGCTGGGAACAACATCGCGACTGCTAGTTCTAGTTCACCAAGTCCTCGCGTGGCCACTCGCGCCTCTCGACTCGTATCCGAAGACTGCTGTCAGATTTGGAGAGAACTTCGACGAGTCCATTTCATTTATAAGCTGGAAAGTCTGGGGCACCGCATTTTCTTGCGCCGTAACTAATCTCAAATGCCCTTACGGATCTCGTGAACCCTCTTACGTCATGTCCTTGTCACGTTGCTCTCAGGGTTCTCCATTATCTTGTCGATGTCAGCATTTCCCACTAAATCGGCAGAATGTCTAATCCGGTTCCAAAAGTCCATGTGATTCACCCCTTCTGGTTAGTTGTCCCGGCTGTTCTGTTCTCCGTGCCGGGCTGTCTGGCATCAGCTTCGCAAGGAAGTGACCAGGACCAGTATAAATATACTCTGCTGAACCCCGGCCAATGTTTCCACCGTCCGGCTTCCCCTTGGCCAGATCCTGAGAAGGCCCCCCCACCTCCCCATACCCCCCCAGCAAGAGGGGAAGTGTGACAGAGGGAGCCCGAGGCAGTGTGGTCCTAGCACCTTCCTTTAGCGAAGCCAACAAAGCCATCCGATCATATGACCAAGGGCCCGTGGGCATCCGTGTCCATCTGGCTGAGGCCACAGGGCCTCTGCTCCTCAGGCTTGGCAGCCCTGATCTCAGAGAGCAGGAGGGAGGCCTTGCATGAGCTCAAGGGTTGAGGCCTCCTGCTGGCCGTTCTCTGCCTTCTGGAGCTGTGTTCTCTGCAGTCTGGGGCTTATGACCCCTTCCTCCACCATCAAAGCCCAGCATCTTTACTCTAAAATGTGTACCCAGGATTTTTTCAAAAAAGGTTTTGTTTATTTGAGGGAGCGAACACGAGCAGGGGCAGGGGCAGAGGGGGAAGCAGGCTCCCCGCTGAGCAGGGAGCCCGATGCGGGGCTTGATCCCAGGACCCTGAGATCACAACCTGAGCAGAAGGCAGAGGCTTTAACCTACTGAGCCACCCAGGCCCCCCACCCCCAGGGTTTGTTTTAATCAGATAGGTAAGGGGACAGAAATGCAAACACCCGATTTGGGAAGGATAATTTATTCCTTACATTTCCCGAGAGAAGGGGGTACCCGACACCACTTGGGGCCACAGGGGGAAGCACCAGGCGGAGTAAAAAATCAGAAGCAGGAGCAAAGGGCCTGTGGCCCAGAGCCTTTACTGGGCTTTTCACAGGAAGGAAAGGGTGAGCAGCAGGCACAGGGAGTAAGTTTAGGATCGGGCATTTTGAATAATTTTGGCAGGCCTGGGCTGTAGTGGCAGTCCTTAGATGTCCGGTCTTGGGCCTCAGCGTGATCTGGGGGGGTGTTGGCTTGGCACGGGAGAGAGATGAAGGGCGGCTTGGGGCTGTGAGCTCTGCCCAGGAGCTGTGCGGCCCTCGGGGCGGCACTCCCTCCAGGACCAAGGTCCCAAATGCCCGAGCATCAGGAAGGAAGAAAATAAGCAAATACAGGCAGAGGAGGGGGGAAAAAAAGAGGAAAGATACAGGCCTGATTTTGTTTAAAAGGGAAAAAATCAGATCCTGCCGTGAGAGAGGAAGCGGGAAAGGGCTGCTGCCGGGGTGGGAGCTGTCCCGGGGGGGCCTTCCCGACCCAGTGCCCTCCTACCAGCCAGAGGCAGCAGTGAAAACCTAAAACCACAAAGAAAAAGAAAAAAAAAAAGGAAAGAAAAAGAAAGAAGAAGATACAGGCCTGATCTTCTGTGTTCTTTCTTTTCTTTTTTTTTTTTTTAAGATTTTATTTATTTATTTGACAGAGAGAGAGATCACAAGTAGGCAGAGAGGCAGGCGGAGAGAGAGGGGGAAGCAGGCTCCCCGCTGAGCAGAGAGCCCGATGCGGGGCTCGATCCCAGGACCCTGAGATCATGACCTGAGCCGAAGGCAGAGGCTTTAACCCACTGAGTCCCCCAGGCGCCCCTTGTGTGTTCTTTCTCCTGGAAAAATTAGTAGCAACTAGTGGTGGATTAGCTCCCCCGCCCCCAATGATGTGCCCATCAGGGGCCCCACACCTCGGGCCCAACACCGTCCAATGACACCCTCCTGGCCAGTAGACATTTGCTCGTACTGCTGGGCTGAAAGGCCCAGCGCTGGGCTGCTTCGGACGCCTGTCCGCCGCAGCCACCCCCAGACCTGAGGGGACACGGCGCAGCCCTCCCAGCTGCCCAGGGGTGCGCCCCACACCACCCCCCACACGACATCCAGACCGGCGGCTTCTTTCCAAGACGGCGCCCTGCCCCGAGGGATTCCTGGGGCACACTCACGAGGACACAGGGGTCCTGTCGGGTCCCACTGGCGACCCCTCCCTCCCCTGGCCGCCTGGGAGCCCCTGGGACTCGGAGCCTCGGGAGCCCGCGGCCACCGCGTGTGACCGAGCCCTCTGGAGCCCCTACTTCCAGGACGACCCGAACGTGGACAAGACCCAAGGCCGGCCCTTCAGCCGGACTTCATGAAGGTGTCTGAGCGGTGGGTGCTCTGGAAGACAGGGCCCATCTGCACAGGGGCCGCACTGACAGGCCATTGCCTGGAAACACCCCCTTCAGAGCAAAGAACACAGGGGCTCTCTTGGCTCACAGATGCCACGAATGTAACTTGAAATCACACACCGTCCAGATCCACGGAGGCCACAATCCGAGTCGTGACCGAGACATCCTCACCCTTTGGAGTTACCAACATGGCCAACACCGTGACCCAGACACATGTCGCTGGAAACCGCCATGTCCCTGAGAGGCTCCACAGAACCAGTTTTGCTGAGGGACACGATGGTCCAGTTAAACAATTCCCTTCCATATTCCAGTCTGAGGAATGGAGCCCCACATGAGTCTCTATCTTGCCCCAGGCCTTAAACTCCCTGAATTAAGGGCCCTTTGCCCGACTCTCTCCTACAGCAACCTGAGAAGCTTTCTCTGCCCTTCCCGTCCTGACGGGAGAGGGGTTCAGCCCCCGTGTAATGGGGACCGGCCACGAGGCCCTCTGCTGATCTCTTCCCAGCCCTCATGTCCCTGCGTGGCCGTGGCCCGAGTGCCCGGCCTTCTGTCTCCTGCGATCCATGAATAGGAACGTCTTCCTTCGGGCAAACATCTCCCTGTGTGTGTCTTAGTGTACCCGTTTGGAACAAAGCCTGAGGACACAGTTCCCAACAGTCTCCAAATCTGTCCCCCTCTTCTGAGGTCTTCAGCCACTCCCGTGGCAAGCCTCCCTCTGCCTCCCCCTACAAGGATGCCTCGATGTCACATGATGTCACAGGGGCCCGGATCATCCGGGATTATCTCCCCATCTCAAGATCTTTCCCTTAATCTCACTTGCAAGTCCTTTCAGCAGGTGAGGTCACACTCAGAGGTCCAGGGATTAGGCCCGCGGACCTGGCCGTGGGCCAGCCAATCACACCGCATTTATCCTGCGCACAACGTCTGTGCTCTTGTCACACGTTTCAATTCCCTGGGGTATTTAAGCCCCGGAAGACATTACATTCTGGTTTCATAAATCACTCTTCATTTATATAGAGCACACTCCTCCTGCACCTCTGGGCTGTGCGGGGTCATTCTGCTCCGAGGGCACCAGTTACCGTCTCCTCAGGGGAGGGCCAAGGGCAACCAGTGTCCCTGGAGTCCATTTCTCAGCAAAGTCTTTATCTGACCTTCTCTTTTGAAGTAAACTTCTTGCTGGATTCAGAATTCTAGCTTCCCAGTTGTGTATTTCCAGGACTTCGAAGTTTTCATGTCACTGTGTATCGCTTTCTGTCGCTCCTGCTGAAGTCGGTGAGCTCTGAAGGTGCTTCCGTGGCCTTTGGCTTCAGCCCTTCCCAGCCCAGCAGGGCTCGGCGGTCCTCGGACCTCCCCTCCCGGCTTGGAGGCGGCTGATTCCGCGGCGGGCCGTGTCCCAACCCGCTCTCACCCCTGCAGGCACTGTTCAGTCACCAGCCAGAGGGGCCGGTGGGTTGGCGGCCTCCAGGGAGGGGGTTCTGGGGCTTCCCGCAGGAGGCGCGGCTGGAGCCGTCTCACGGTGTGGGGACACGCCTGCCCAACGGGCGCCTGCACTTCCAGGCCAGGCCACCCAGCGCTCTGTCCGCAGGGGCCACTCTCCCCTGCCCGCTTGTGCCCCAAGCGCACCTGCTGCTTGTCACTTTCCCGGCCAAGCCCCGCCGCAGGGGCTCACCTTTGACTCTCCCACCCCCCGCATCCCATCCGCCGGCGGTCCTAGCGCTCATCTTCCCAACGTGCCCCACGTCCGACCACCTGTGCACACTGTCCGGCCGCCACAGGTGGGAGCCATCGAGTGGCCGCCTGACCCGTGCGTTCAGCTACTCCCCGGCCCCCGGGGCGATCCTCCGAAGTACGAACCAGACAACGGCTCACACTCCGGCCCTGGGACGGCGGAGCGCTCCTGCAGGACACGTGGGCGCACAGCCCAGCAGCAGGCCCGAGCCAGGACCAGCCGCAGCCCAGGACTGCAGGGGCTGGAGCCCGGCGGGGACCCGCCCCCGCCGAGTCCCCGCCCACCCGCCGAGCGCCCGCCCCCGCCGAGTCCCCGCCCACTCGCCGTCCCCGCCTACCCCCCACCGAGTCCCCGCCTACTCCCGCCGAGTCCCCGCCCACCCGCCGAGCGCCCGCCCCCGCCGAGTCCCCGCCCACCCGCCGAG
>JAQQSY010003329.1:0-13046 GCA_028646535.1 Procyon lotor
AGAATTAAGGCTAAAATGGAATTAAGGTAGGGATCGGTCGACTTAAAGGGATTATACTGATTATCCCCAAGGACCTAATCACAAAATTCCTGTAAATATGGAAGGAGAAAGAAGAGTCAGAGTCCGACAGAGGAGATAAGATGACTCGACCAGGGCAGGCACGGCCCCTTGAGAGGGAGGTGACCAAGTCGCGGCTGGCCGTGAAGATGGAGGATGAGGTCCCGAGCCCCGGAACAAGGACCGCCTGTCAGAGCCGGAGAGGGCAAGAATATGAATTCTCTCTTCCAACCAGTGTCCTCCCTCCAGAGGACGACAGCCCTGCTCATACCTTGATTTGAGCTCAGTGAAACCACTGTGGGCTTCCGACCTCTAGAACTATAAGATCATAAATTTGCATTATTTTAAGCCACTGAGTTTGTGGCAACTCATGACGGCAGCATCAGGAAACGAATATAATTATTAACCAAACGTGAGTCAGTTCTCAGATCTCACAACCGCGAATATCCCTAAGAATGGGACACTGCGTGAAGCCGTCCACTAACTACTTGGCCATGGGACATTTTTTTGGTGACCACAGGACATTTTTCAGTGCTGGTACTGACTGGGGTGCAGTCAAAGAAGAGCTGGAGGACAGTCCAAGCCCTCTGAGACAGAGATGGTGTTTCATTCTTCTTTCTATCCCTAGTTTGGCCATGCATGTAACAAAAAGTTAGTTCGGTGGCTATTGAAAAGGTGCAGGAAAGTGAGCACTAGTTACCACCTCCGCAAAAAGAGGGCGTGGCTGTGCCCAAGCTCAAGCCCCATCCTGCTATGTCCCTGGACAGCGCTCTCTGCACCTGTCTCTCTCGGCATGGGGGACCTGCCCATCCAAGTGCCTCCTTCTAGATCCGATGAACCACGGGAACTCGAGGGATAGAAGGGGTCAGGCCAGATGCACAGAACCCGAAGAATTCGGAAAAAATCCAAACGGAGACTTCAATTTAGACTCTGCTGGCCCAGGAAGAATTAGTTCACTTCATTATACTACTGATCTATGATGATTAATAGAAGTACGACAACATTTTTTGTGTGTTTGTGTCATGTAACACACTGATTCCAATTTGTTTACAGAAATGTGGAGGGCTAAGAGCAGCCTAGATACCTTTGAAGGAGAGTTATCAAGACTTGTCCTACTGAATATCAGGACTTTTTTATTATTATTTTTTTAAAGCTGTAACGATGAAGACGACGCATTTCTGACTTAACAACAAATACCGCAATCAAGCAGAAGAGCAAGCCCAGAAACAGAGCCACACTGACGTGGACACCTGATTTATGGCAAAGTTGTGAATACAAAGCAACAAGGGAAAGGATGATCTTTTCCATAAATGGTGCTGAGACAACTTCAAATTACAGCGGGGGGTGGGGGGGGGAAGCCAGCCTCACAGGACACGCAAAAATCAATTCCAGGCAGATCAGAGACCTGTGTGAAAAGCAAAACAATAAAGCTTCTGCAAGATAACAGGCGAAAGTATTGTCATGATGTCGGGGGCAGGGAAAGATTTCTGAAACCGAACAAAGAAAGTACTAGGCATTGTAAGAAAAGCTTGGTAAATCAGTCTACATTAAAATTAAGTTCATTCATCAGATTCACCCAAAGAGCCCACTGGCAGAGTGAAAAGGTAGGGAAATAAATGTGTAATGTACATCCTTAAAACGCACAGACAAGAATCAGAGAGGTCATGTCCGGACTGTATAAAAACGGCTATAAATTCATGAAAAAAAGACAAAGTACTGGAAAAGGGGACAGAAATCTTAACAGGTACTTCACAAAAGAGGGAATTCAAATGAACAATGGACTAGGACAAGATATTCAACCTCGTGAGAATCCAGGGACATGTGCATTGCAACCCAATAAAATGTCCTTCCCTTTTCAGCTGCTTAAAGAACTCTGATCATACCAACTGTTGGCAAGGCTGCGGGGCATCTGGGATTCTTGCACGATGCTGGTAGGAGCATAAACTGGAAAATCACCCCCCCCTTTTTTTTAAAGATTTTATTTATTTATTTGACAGAGACAGAGATCACAAGTAGGCAGAGAGGCAGGCAGGGGAGGCGGGTGGGGAGCAGGCTCCCTGCTGAGCAGAAAGCCCGATGCGGGGCTCGATCCCAGGACCCTGAGATCATGACCTGAGCCGAAGGCAGAGGCTTTAACCCACTGAGCCACCCAGGTGCCCCTGGAAAACCCCTTTAACAAACTTCGACAGCATGTGGAAAAGTGAAGATAAACTCACTCAGTGACCCACAATTCCAACTCCTAGGTAAACACCCTACAGAAAGTCTGACACGTACTGGGAGACACATCCAAGAATGCTCATACAGAACTGGAGACGACCAATACCCATCAACAGTAGAACAGAGAAACCCAGTATCCATGCTCTGGAGTTAGTGTACCAGCAAAGAAAAGAAAACACCTCCTCAACGACATGGATGAACCTTCAAAGATAAGATGCCGAGCAAAACAACACAAGTGAGAATGCATAGCGATGTGATTCTACTCGTATGGCATTCGAAGCAGCAAAATTAAACTATTTAGTGAACCCTCCAGAGAAAACCACAGACTTCCCCTGAAGTGATCTTTCATTTTGTCAAGCTCAGAGCCTTGAGCTCTGCCCTTCCCCTGCCCAGTTCAGGACTCTCAGAAATACTGCATGACCCTGTGTGGAGAGTGACTCAGGTGGGTCTGGGCTTCGGGAAGGACTCTCTCCGCTGCCATCTGTGTTTCTGGGAGCACAGGATAAACGCTCCCCGCACCTCAGTTTCCACCTCTGTAAAATGGGCTCACAACAACCCCTCCCCTCTTGGGCACCTTTGAGAGTTAAATGCGTGAGTGCACACACACAAAAATGCTCCAGATAAGTTCCTGGAACAAAGATGTTCTCAAAAAAACCATTAGGTATCAAGCATTCTTCTCACCGATATTTCCAGTAGCAGGATTTTCTCTTCTGCTGAGTTTCACTTTTTTGCTTACTCAGGTGGGAGATGCTTAAGTGACGATGGAAAATCCAGAATCATATAACAAAAATACGTCATCATTCTCCTATTTCCTTTTGGGCATGACCGTCTTCGAAGCATATTTTCTTCCTATGTGTTTTTGCATTGGTGAGACCAGATAGGTTCATTTAAACACAAAAACGCTTTTCCTCATTTTAAAAGAAGCACATGCTCACTGTAGAGAGAAGTGAGAATAAAGAGAAGATCGAGAGGGACCCCACGTCGTGGCCAAGAACGCAGAGCCCGGAGCCGGCCAGAGTTGGCACTCAGGAGCTGTGCGACCTTTGGAAAGAGACTGACCTTCTCTGGGCCTCCATGCCCTCACCCAGGCTGGGGATCACAACGGTCCCTAGCCTACAAGGTTGTTTCAAAGTGTAAGTGATCAGTGTACGGCCAGGCCTTTCCAGAGCACCCAGTATATGGTATGTGCTTAATACATTTTGCTATTACTACTATAAAGAAGATGGCATGAATTACCATCTCTTACCACCCAGACAGAAACGTGACATCCATTTAGATCTTCCTTTCCAGTCTGTCCCTATACAGAAGGTTAATTTTTAAAGAACAATTAAAAGAAATATACAACACAGGTCTCCTAAAAGAAACCCTGGAAACAAATAATATTTTCTAAAGACTATCAATTTTTTAAGAATCAAATTATCTATGTAAGTAGAATTGAAGGTGCTGGTGGAAAGGGATTTCAAGGGCCAGGAATTTCTCTGCTGCCCTCAGGGCGATGGGGAAGGACAGAGCTAACACACTCCGGAACCACACTGCCCAGCACCCCAGGCCCGGCTCAAGATCCCTCCCTGGCCATCAGGAGGGAGGGCACCCAAGGACATGGTGATCTCATGTGATAGCAATGACTTCTTAGCAGTGACTAGGAGCGCTAAGCAGGGCAGGGGCAGGGCGGAGCTGAGGGCCCTGGGCTTGACCAAATGGGGGACCTTGACTCAGGGGGAGTCTGGTTTTCTCTGGAGGGTTCTCATGACCACTTAAGAAGGTACATGTTACAATACTCTTTGTACATGAGAAACAGAAGCTCAGAGAGGTTGGTTAATTGCCCCAAGGCTACACAGCATGTAAATGGCGGAGGTAAGTCTGAACTCAGACCTCTAAGATCACTTAAGTTCTTAAAGAAAGAAGAGTCAGGACGGTACGGTGGTGACGCGTTTGGAATCCACCAGACCTAGCCTGGGATCCTGGTTAAACTTCTCAATTTCTGGATGACTCATTTCCCAACTCTGGGTTTGAGAATAAGAACAGATACCTTACAGAACAGTGAGAATGAGAGGCAACGCATGCAAAGCTGCTGGGGCCTAGAACCTGGTAGATGCTTTCTAGAATTCTTGCATCCCAGGGGTGATGGATCCAAGAAGGCAGGCCTGCATCTTGGTCTCTTGGGCTGGACTCCGTAATTTTAACCCTGGGTCCCATCGAGTGGGCAGAGTGGAGGAAGCTCAGGTTGGCTATGGTTTTTCCCCACTAGAGGGCAGCGCTGGCCCAAAAAAAGAAAGAGTCCGGCCTTGAACTCCCCTGTCCTCTACTTGCTAACTGCCACCGAAACCCTCAGACCGGAGTATAGCTTTTCTCATCTCCCACTTGCCTGCCGTGCCCTCAATTTATACAAATGTATTCTTCCGTGTTGAAATCTGCAGGCTGAAATTTCTCCCCTGCGAAGGAACATTCTGCATCATACGTGCATGAATAAGACATGACCCGTAAACAGGAGGCCTGCAAACATGCAATACGTACTTATCTTGTGCCCACTGCCAGGAGCCCGGCAGTGTTACGTAACTGACCTTGCTCATCTCTGAGGGGGAGGCGGAGGGAAAGAGAGGATGAGGAGGCGAGCAGGCACTAAACGCGGACCGTGTGCCAGACCCTGGCTGCAATTTGTGTAACAGAATTAGCCCCACTGCAAGGTTTATCAACAAAAGCCTAATGTTGCTAGTGCCGCCTGCTACGGGCCAGAACGTGAGCTTATGTGCCTCTTCCCATAGGACCCTACCTGGTGCCTCTCGGGGCAGTGGCTTCACCGGTCTGGCCGGCATCACCGGAGGCACTTTGGAATCACCCGGGACACTCACAAAAGGAAATACTCGTGGGTAGGTCCCACCCCCCTGGTCTGGGGGCACAGCCCAGGCACCGGAATTCTTTTCAAGTTCACCAGCGCGGTGCCGCCAGGTTGAGAACCTCGGATTTTGCTGACCTCAACCAAGAAACTAGGTGGTAGAAAATGCATCTGGGCACAGGGGACAAGGGAAGGACATGAATGCTATCTGACATCAGCCTGCAAGGGGAAGGGGCAGCCGGAGACTGGGCGTGGCCAGGCTCAGGTCACCGAGCTGGTGGCAGAACCTTCACGAACGCTCTTCGCAGTCAGCCCAAGCAGCCCCGAACGCCACGAGAATGGGGAACCTGACCACAGAACACCGTCTGACAAACCTGGGGTGGCCCCTAGGCCTTACTTATGTGTGTCCTCCACCCAGATTCCCCATCTCCTCCAGGCCCTGAACAGTCTACCCAAGTTCTCTCCACTCCGAGCCTGCCTTCAATACCACCTCCTCCAAGGGGCCCTCCCGGATTTCCTCTCTTCTTCCTTCTCCTTGCTTCCTCTGCCACAGCACCCAGCCCGAGACTTTTTCTACAGCTCTGCTTACAGTCTGCCTGGATGCACAAACTTCTACGTTGTAGGTGTGCCATAATAACCGCAGACTCAGGGAAGGCAAAGGTCTTATTTAAAACAAAAACAAAACAAAAAAAGCCACACACACACACAATCTGGTTTTCCGCAGGGGTAAGGATGAGGCCCTTCTTTGTCTGGAGGAGGGGCCCAGTGTTTGGTGAACTGTGAATTGATGCCGACCCAGGCCTGGGAGAGGCACAGGGGGGCCCTAGCATGATGGAAACGGTGCCTCTAAGGAAGGTCACGTAACAAGGCTCAGGCAGGATCTGACCTGGTCAAAGCTTTGGGTGCTACTAATCTTGATTTCCCAGCCCTTCCCTTTCCCTAACGGAAGTCTCTCTTCCTCCCCTCCTCTCTAGCAGGGCCTTATGGGGGTGAGGGCACATGTCCGTCAGGCTGGCCAGCCTGTGGGCATCGGATGTGACGTCCCAAGGAAGGAAGCCACTGTCAGCAGGGGCCAGGCTGGGGCTCCACGGGGACTGACGTGGCAGTGGTCCCCAGTGGTCCCCAGCAGGGCTGGGACTGCCACTGAATTCTCCTATAGCTTTCTTTGTGTGTGGCAGGTACTGAGGGGCTGGCGGGAGCCAGCTGATCCTCCAAAGCAGGTGCGAACACGCTGCTCTCTCCCCCCCAGGACCTGGTTTAGCCCCTGGAAAGCCCCAGAGTCCCCGAGACTGCACTGGCTGATGAAAGGAAGCCATGAGCCCCGCCAGCAGGAAGCCCACCCAAATCAGCAACAGGCTGCCCTTTCCTGCAGGGCCCACATCCTGTCTGCCGGCCAAGCAGGGTCTGCCCAACAGCTCTCTGAGGTCACGGGCTGGCTTCCTGTTACAGCCTGTTATAGGGGACAGTGGGAGATGGGCAGCCTCCTGCCGCGCCCAAGGCACTCCACCTTTCTGAGCTTTGGCAGCTCCCGTTGTAAAATGCATCCTCCCAAACCCATCTGTTAAAGCCTGAACCCCCAGGACCTCAGAACGTGACTGTATATGAAGACAGAGCCTTCAAAGGGACGATTATGTTAAAATGAGGCCGTGAGGGTAGGGCCCCATCCAAAGGGACCGATGTCTATGGGGTGCCTGGGGGGTGCAGTCAGTCGGTTAAGCGTCCGACGCTTGGTTTCAGTTCAGGTCGTGATCTCAAGGTCATGAGATCGAGCCCCGCCCCAGGCTCTGCCCAGCGGGTCAAGCATCTGCCTGCCGCTCAGGTCATGATCTCAGGGTCCTGGGATCGAGTCCCACATGGAGCCTGTTTCCCCCTCTCCCTCTGCCTGACTCTCTGCCTACTTGTGATCTCTCTGTCAAATAAAAATCTTAAAAAAAAAAAAGAAAAGAAAAGATTCTCTGTCCTTCTCCTGCTGCTGTCTCTCCTCCCCCACCCCCCTAACAAATCTTAAAAACACAAAGGAAAACCAACAAGACCGGTGTCCTTTTAAAAGAGGAGACACCAGGAGGGTGTGTGCCGAGGGAAAACACGCGTGTGGACAGGGGGAGAAGGCAGCCATCGGCAAGCCAGGGAGAAACCAACCCTGCCAACACCTTGATCTGGGGCTTCCAGCCTCCAGAACCGGGAGACATAGGTGTCTGTGGTACCTAGTCTCCGAGACTTTGTCACGACGGCCCTCCTAAGACCGGGGTGAGGATCCCACGTGACAATGCGTGAGCGAGTATGGGGAAACTGTAGTGTGCCATCCAGATGGCGTGGAGCACGAGACGCACGGGGGACCACGCACATCAGCGAAGCTGTCCCAGGACTCCGGGGGTCAGGATGAGCTCAGCACACAGTGCCTGGTGGGCACGCTGCTCCCTGGTGAGGGCTGGCGGGATCTGAAACCAGCAGGGAGCTCTGTCTTATTTATGACCACGGACCCTTCCCTGTGCCCAGCAAGGGACAGGCTCCAGAATACATTTGCTGAATTCTGCACACAGCACAAGGGCGCTGGAGGGCAGTCGAAGGACAGCAGGGGGGGAATACCCCATCCATGGCCTAGGGCAGGGGCTGGGATAGGGAGGAGGGGAGAAGAGGGTGGGGAAGGTGACGGTGGCACAGACGCGGAGGCAGCCGAGGGTCCCGCACCAGAATGTTCCAAGCACGATCTCATTTCATCGTCAGGACAGCCCTACCAGCACATATGCACCCACTGTCCACATCGGGAAACTGAGGCACGCAGAGCTGAAGGCTCTTGCCCAGTGACAGACGTGCAGTAAGCAGAGAGCAGAAGGCAGAGCAAAGAGGGAGGGTTTAGGGACAGAGGGCGGTCCAGGAGAGGTGGGAGCCGCTCAGGATGTGAGGCCGGCAGCAGGAGGCGCCCCTGCAAACAAGCGGGGTCTGTGGTGCCGGCCACGGAGGGTAAAGAGCAGGTGGCAGGGAGGCTCGTCAGGGCGCCAGGGGTGGGTGTGTGAGTTGGGGGAGTGCACAGGCGTTGACTACCACTCCACTGAGGTCCCTGACACCCTGTCCCCCTTCCTTCCTCCCCCAGGGTGCGCTGCACCCGAAGTGGGTCACCGGCCATGGCCTTGGGGGACCTACGGCCCTGGATGTCCCAGCTCCCTGGTCCTCTGTGAGCTGCCGCACCAAGGGCAGTTACTTGTTGAAGGGGTCCAGTCTGTCTCGTGACCTCACAGGGACACCCTGCACCTGCAGAAGACTTGGGAACCAGCACGGATGGTCTCCGTGGCTTCGGGGAGACCCCCGAACAGAGGGCCGCTGTGGGGGTCACTGAGGCTCAGGAAACCCCGTGATGGGCCCAGGCCTCGGAGGGGAACGCAGGACCCAGCGGCCAGCCCCAGCGGGTGGCGCTCCCACAGGTCGGCTCCTGGCTCTTGGTAAGTATTTCTCGTTCACCAGAGTAGCCAGATGTTTACCCGACCTGACCTCACGCTCCCTTCACTGCCCAGGAGCTGCAGACCCACTGTACCTCCACCCAGCCACGAGGATGCTACTGCCAACAGCGAAACCACGCCCTGCCTCCCAGCACCTCAGGGGCCAGGGGGCACCACTGAACAGGGACACGTGGGTCTTTCCGCCTGCAGCCAAAGAGGAAGCCCAGGCCCAGAGAAGTCAGGTTCCCAGCCTAGGGCCACACTGCTGGCCAGAAGCGCAGTCCTGCACTGCCTCCCACGGGCCATTCGGCAGCATGAAACAGCAGCACACAACTAGACTGGTGGGTGGGTCACTGACCTCCTTCTAGTCAATTCTATAGGAATCGCCCTCTGCAGGGTGGTGCAAAAGGCCCCACTCTGAGCCTCAGCCTGCCTGTGGCTGGGACGCCAAGTGGCCTGAGGGGGCAGCTGGAATCAAGCCCAGACAGCAGGACGGGCAGGGGTCCGGCTCCGGGTCCCCCACCGAGGGCCCAGCACTGAGCTGAATGGTGTTCGAGAAGGTCAGGGAGAACCGGCCCAGTCGGGGCAAAGCATCAGAATCAGGCACTAGTGCAGGGCGGGTGGGCTAGTATGGGGTCCCGGGACACTGTCCCTCAGCTGATCAGTGGATCGGGTCCAGGTCCCCGAACAGGAAGCCCTTCCTATGAGCAAATAAGCAGAAATCCCATTCTCAAAACTATCTCGCATCCAGGAGAATGGACAAGAATGGCACCCCGAAACATGGGCTCCAGCTGCTGGAATCTCTCCCATCCAAGGGCAGGGCACCCTGACGTCCCATCTGGGATGAGACAGGCAGACCACAGCAGTGACAGCCAGCAGGACCCAATGCTCCTTTCCTGTATTTCCAACCTCCTCTCCGGCACACCCCAAAAACGGTCGAGGTGGGAATGAGATGCACAATTCACCCTGATTTATCACCCAGGGGGGGACACAGCTGCAGGCTGAAATGCCAGTCTGGGGATTCTGAACTCTGACGAAGCTTGAGGACCGGCTATGAAACACGGGGTTCGCGTGCTCCGCAAGGAGGGTGCCGTCCTTGTCCGAACTTGACAGAGTTCACCAGGGAGGAGCCGTGCCAGACCAACGTCCCTCCCTCCCTCCGTGGTTTGCGGGTAGGTGAGCATCATGAGGCGAGCACAGACTGGACGAGAGCGTTCACTCAACTACGCGAGAGAGGGAAAGCGGGGACGTGGCTGCCTCTGCCTCCCGCAGGGGACGGAGCAGGTGTGGCTCCATCACGGGCTCCACAGGTGACGCTGCGCTCATTTGAGAGGGAAGGTCAATATGCTGGGGGTGGATTAAAGACTTGGGATGAATAAAACCAGCTCAATCGATAGACCCAAAGGATCAGGATGAAATGCAGCCAGATGCATGTACAGGAACCTTTCGGGAAGGCTGGGGAAGGTTCACTGCATCAGCTGTGCAAGGCAGGAAGTCTCAGCGCGCATCCCCATTAGTGAATGTTGGTCCCTAACACCAATGTCGCCTCGGTGGCATCAACAGAATCTGGGGACAAGTGGGCAGATACCACAGACTCACATGATGAGCCTAGACTACAACATTCAGAGAGAGACCCAGGCCATACTGGGGTATCTCCTGAACGGGCACCTGGGGAAGACGGGGGGATCTAGAATCATCCACGCCATGAAAGGACTCAAGGAACCCAAATGAAGACTGAAACACTGTCATGGGGAGTAAGAGCTCAACCACGGTGTGTCTTTCCAGAAGAGAGAACCATAGTCAGGATGTGGTCACAACAAAGCAGGTGACCAGGAGCGTTGGGCACAGGTGGACTGACTACCTTAGGAGTTGGTGAGCTCCTTGCCACTGGGGAGGGGCCGGGGGGGGGGTAGGGGTGTGTGCGCGTGTGTGCATGTGTGTGCGCTCGCATGTGTGTGTGTGTGTAAGTGGAGGCTGAGTGGCCAGGGGTCAGGACTGCAGGGGAGGGCTTTCCTGCTGGGTGGGAGGAAGGCAGACAAGGCAGTCCTCAATTCTAAGATTCTAGGATTTTCTTTTTTTTCTTTTTTCTTTTTTTTAGATTCTAGGATTTTCTTCTGAGCAACATTCCAGGAATTTCTTAAGTCCTTCCACCATCCCAGGCACACAGGGGCTTGGAGATCCTCCTCCCCGACTGCTCCAGGAGCACAAGTATGAGGTCCCTTCCTGAAGGGGGGGGGGTCAGTAAACTCAGCACAGAAAAGCAGGATATGGAAGGTGTCTGCTAGAAAGTTGTGTCACCCTCGACCATCCCCCGCTGCTCTGCTCGCTCAAGATTCTACAGGTGAATCAACACCAGCTGCTGGATTTCCCTGCATCTCAGTTCCAGAAGATGGCTCTCCACGCACTGAATTTTTCTAGAAAAATTAGAGAGGTGGGATTCCGACTCACAGATCGGAGAAAGGGGGAGAGCAGGTGCTGAGGGACGCCTGCTTTTAAAAAGGCAAGAGGACAGATGCATAGATGGACAGCAGGTCTTGGGAGAGCACCACACACCCCTGCGCCCCGGGTGTGGCCCTCGAGGTGCCTCGGAGAACAGGTCTGGGGAAACTATCCTGATAACTGCACCAAACACTGTGAGCCTCCTTTTCCTGGAAACTTCTGGATGGCGATGAGGCAGAGGGAGGAGACAGTTATGCAAAGCCAGAAAAGGCTGGTTCCCTCTGTGTTACTCAAGTCAGGGATAAAGGAAGTAATAGATGAGCTCCTCCCACCAGGAGCTCTGGGTGCAGCAACTTCTGTCCACGCCCTGATCTTTTTTACACATTTTTCCAGGGAGAATGGCTGTCTCAGCTCTGACTCCGGACGGGCTGGCTCAGGAGAGGTTGCCTTCTCGGAAACAGCGGTTCTTAACCAGAAGCCCTTCTGGCCACGTCTGCAGCCATTTCGGGTGGGGATCCTCCCGGCGTCTACTAGGGAGAGGCCAGGAATGCTGCTGAATGATGCTCAGGGCAGCCCCCTCAACGAAGATCCGTCCAGCCTAAGAAGCCACTTGTGCCGAGGCTGGGACGCCTGCCCTGGTACAACCAGGCTGCGGGGGATCTCAGCCCACATCTGACTTACGATGTAGGCAGGCAGACAGGTCAGGTGTAGGGTGTGGGGCGATCATCAGGCCCCATTTAACATGGATCGCCACCCAGCACTTGGAACCCAATAAACTTGAAGAGCAGCCCCGTTTCTGTCAGAGAGAAAAAAAAAACCCACCTGCTCCCTGCATTTCCAGAAGCTCTTGACGGTCTCTGAAAGCCAGGATAAACTTTGTCTACTGGATCCTGACCAACCCTGAGGCGAAGTGAAATGCGTCCCCATAATATCCCTGTTACCTGTTTCCATGGGGGGGGTGTCACGAGAGGAGAGGAGACCAAGGACCCAAGGACCCAAGGACAGCCGCCCTCGTTAGGACCACATTCAACACGGCAGCGTAGATGATGATACCGAGAGGTCGAGTTGTCTTGCCCACACTCCCAGCCCATTTCCAAGCCTCGGCTTTGATGCCAAGGTCTCCTGAGCTCTCTCCCTAAAGCCCTGCTTTCCAAGCAGGGCTCCCCAGTGCCAGGGGCTGCCAGCCAGGGGGCAGGGGAGGGAGCTGAATGTGTGGAGGTGGGGTCTTGAGTGGGCTGTGGCCAGGGTCCCCTTCCTCCCTCAGTCTGCCGTGTGCACTTCTGGGTGAGGTTTTTGTGATGGGCTGAACGACAGTCCCCAAAAGATAGGTCCTTGTCTGGGAACTTGCAATCGTGACTTTATTTGGAAAAAGGGTCTCTGCAGATGTCATTAAGGATCTCAAGACATGATCATCCTAGATTACCCTGGCGGGGCCATACATCCAAGCATCCTCATGACAGACACACAGAGAGGACACGGGGAGAAGAGAAGGCCACGTGAAGCCAGTGACTGGAGGGACGCAGTCACAAGCCAAGGACCTCCAGGAGCCCCCAGGAGCTCGAAGAAACTAGGAAGCCTCCTCCCCTGGAGAACGTCTGGAGGGAGTGTGGCCTTGCCGGTACCTTGATTTCGGACTTCTGGCCTCCAGAACCGTCAGCAAGTACACTGCTGTTGTTTTACGTGTGTGGTTAATTCTGTGCAGGCCCGGGAAACGAATACAGTTTTATTTAAAGAAACAGTTATGGCCAAAAGCCTGGAAATCACTCTCTCTCCTGGGCCATCTCCCCAGGCCTTCTATTCACCTAAGTCCAGAGCAGGGACCTTAGAGCACAACTGGATGAAGGCAGAGTGCTTTGAGGCTGGGCTGGGCTAAATCTCCTTCTGACTATAGGGTTCAAGACCTATATAGGGGGAGAAACCAAGGGTGGCTGAGCTTATTGGTTTTAGAATTCCAAATTTCTAAAAAAAAAAAAAAAAAAAAAAAAAAAAAAAAAAAAAGAATTCCAAATTTCTTTCAAAAAGCCTCCACCCGGGGGCACCTGGATGGCTCAGTCGGTTGGGCATCT